>JAPYZO010004824.1:0-10847 GCA_030522905.1 Torymus flavipes | reverse complement strand
CAGGGGAATGAAAAAAAATAAGTAGAAACAATATACGATTATATAAATATGTATTAAAGGAGAAAAGTGTAATTTAAGCAAAAATTCAATGTAAAACATAATCAGTGTTTTGTGTATATTCTTAAAACAAAAAAAGATAATGCTTCAAAACACATTCGGACATATTCTAATAGTGTTTTTTTATTGAAATATGTATTAAAAAAAAATCGAATTTTCGTCATTTTAAAGGTGTCTGACCCCCTTAAGTTATTTCCATATAAAATATGATAAAATAACGTAAAAATAACGTGAAATTAACGTAATTAACGTAGTATAACGAATCTAGTTGGATAATCGCGTAAAATAACGGAAAATAGCCTCCTTCTCGATTATACGACACGGCGGCGGCGGCGACAGCGGCGAAATCTTTTTATAATATATATATATATATACCCTTGCTTCTGTACACAAATTAATTTATTGTATAGATGAGGTAATATTATTAGTAATTGTCAGAAAAAAAAAAAATATTTTTTCTCTACACGGCGCGTAAAGTGCGTACTTACGCCCTGCGGGCGAAAGGTAGCCTACGTATTTTACATTTGTCGGGGAGACAAGTAGTATATGCACCAGGGAGTAAGTTTAATATACAATATCTGTAATCAAATGATCATTGAAAAAATGGGCTTACGGCTTTTATGTATTTATGTACATTTGGCCCTGACAGTGATGGCTTCTGAAGTTTTTATTAGGATTTCATATTTCATAAAATTTGCTGCATATTCTATATTAATCTTAGTACAATAAATAATAATGTAACTTGTAACGTGGCGGATTTTTCCACGTTACTATCGCATTACGGAGAGCGGATTTTTGATATGAAATCCCCTCTACTTGGCAGCCAGGAGGAGAATCCTTTACCTCAGCATCAGGGTCACTCGTAATTTGTAATCTTTGTTTATTTTTTTTTTGTTATTTTGTTTTCATGCGAACGAAAATTAAGTGACAAGCGGAAAAGTGCGACGACGTAATTTTTTAACTGGCGGATTCCTTCGCCCTTCAACTTTTATTCCGGCGTCCGTCGTCTCATCGTCGGCCGCCTCGCCATCACCACGACGCAGCTTTCAACATCTGCAAAGATCATCGCCTCCAGCTGGGACCATCTGCCGAAGCTACGTATTAATTTTTTGCCTTAGCGAGTTAATTTATTTAAGTAACTTCGCGTTTATTTAATTTCACGTCTCTCAAAATCACATTAATTATACCTGCCATAAGAATGCCTTTGCATCTTGCACGTTTTCGTAAAAATGCCAAGTCGAGCACATTCTAGAATTCTTACATAATATTCTCTGCTCAAATTATTATGGAAAATTCCATTTGACAGGAACAAAAGAATTCGCTACGACTCATCATGGGAGAGCGAGAGAGAAAGACAACAACAACTGCTTTCGACGCGTCCTTCTGGCTGAGGTGATCGGCGACCAACCAATCAGCAACGTCTACGTCGACGGCGTGGCGCTCGAGGATTCTTCTCCTGGCCACCGACGAGGATCGACGTGGAAGAGGATAGCCCAACAGTACCGTCATCCGCGCCGAGTGTTAACTTTTACTTAATTTGCCGTATAGGAATTTATCCCGCTAGTGCCTCTACTCTAGCGTTAATAACAAAATTAGAGAATTGTTTCGTAAAGTCTTAGATTTAACTGATTAGCTGCCGCGAACCGAAATCGTACGATCCTGCCTCTGGGAGGAGTCAACGTCTTTGATTGGAAGCGGTAAGCCTTGTGCTAACGGTTAAATAATTATTAGAGACGAATTTGCCTGTAAAAAGGCTGTAAACTATTGCGCCCGGATGCCTTCATCCCTGCGCGTTAATTTAAACTAAATTATTACCTTCACGCTATTTCTTTGTTACGAGATTTGAACCGTAAAGTTATTGTAAATTGTACACGGGTGACTCGCGAACAGCTAAAGTTTATAGAAAGGTGAATTAAAATTTATTAAATATAGAATTTCATGTTGGTAAATTAAACACAATATTTGAGATAACTTAGAAATTTAACTGTTATAAATTAACTGCGAATTTAAATTATATAAGTTGCTGCCTCGCCGCATATCTATTTTGAACTCTGCCTTGCCAGGCCAATATATTAAAGAAAGTTAGCGATTAGAAAAAAATTCACGAATTGGTGAATTGTTGTAATATTTTCCCGCGCTAGGGCCAATTTCATATCAGAAAACTTAGTTATTAAAATATTTTAGTTTAAGCATTACAAACTGAGTTTCTTCGAAATTTATTCATATTCATTGCATGTAATTTTGTGAGTGTGAAGTGTGTTGTCTTTGTGTTCGTTCGAACGAAAGGTAAAGAATACTCCTGCTGTCGGAACTTGCTCCTCTGCCTAGGAGCTGCCGAGCAAAGTATAAAATCAGCGAAACGTAAGTAGTTTCACTAGAAAAATTCGAGAAGTGAGGGGCACTGCTCACTAATTCAGAAAGTCATTTAAATACCAGTGCCTGGCGCCCCGTAAATCGCAAAATGCCTTCCGCATTGCAAATCTTAAATCAAATTATCAAATCGGCCGACTATCATTTAGTCTTGATTTTTATTTGCCTTTTTTTGGGTTTTTATTTCATCCGTAAATACACGTTATAATTGGGGGATTCTGATGAACCCCACCAAATCAGAAATCTCCCCGTTATAAATGGCTCAGCCAACATGTGGCACAGAATGGCATTTTTCTAACGGTAAAATTCAAAATTTAGAACAATAATTTTCTTCGATAAAAATTGCCGATAAATTTTGAATCATAGAAAAATATTCACAAGGAGTAGTAGGCATTAAGATGCTCAAGTTCGAACAATACTGCCTAATGACAATACATAAATACATATTGTTTGTTTACATTTAACACGTAAACTTTATTCGCGCTCTAGAGAGCGCGATTCATAGAGAGAAAATTGCCCCTTTTTTTGAGTGAGCGCCGGTTACTCGGCTGCCTGAAGAGCCGGTAATCGCGTGGTAATTGCCGGTAACGCAGGCCGCTCAGTGCCGCGAGCACACGGGGCTCGTACCTGCTGGCATAGGCAGAGGCGTAGGCCGCGATGAAACAAAGTCGCCGCGAAACCCGAAATTTCATAGGACGCGCGACACCCTTTTTTACACGCGCGAGCCAAATAGTCCCGTGCGCAGACCCTTTCTGTATTTTGTGCGCGACTAGGAGATAGTGAGAGCGCGAGAAAGAGAGAGAGAGAGAACGCGCCGGAACACATTGTCGTTGGGTTCTCGCCGCTGCCGAAGCCCGCACACGCTATCACTGCCTTCGACACCGCGGGTCGCGAGACACATGTGCCACTGCCGGTCGGCGTTTGGAGCCTGCCGAGAGAGTACCGAACGCATACGCCTGTACTAGCCAAGTAAGTTGCCGCGGTACACTGAGCGGAATAGCTCTTGTGACGTCACTCATCATATAGTGAACTCACGACTACCGAGGCATTAGTGTGACTTAATGCGCGCGTATCGTTTTGCTACCTTCCATACGAATTCCTTTCTCTCTCCCGGCGTTGGCGAAATAGGGTTTGCTTAAAATTTAGGTTGAAGTGTATGCCTGGATAGGCTCCTATGCGTCAGATACGTAGGGGAAAATTGTAAGCGGCCCCGATCGTAGCTCGTGTGCGAAAACCGACATTGCCTGTCGTCGCGCGTTTTTCTCTGTCGTCAGCCTTGGGACCGCGAACGCCGAACTACTTGAGACTATCAAGTATACTCGTTTATGAGCTGCCATCAGATAGTTAATTGCCTAGGTGCATTTTGGACGTAGAGCGTGGTTCGAATTTTTATAGTTGCAATTTGCAACTTCAATTGTTATAGGAAATTTAAAAGTCTGTTTATTTTAAGATCAATTTTCTAATATTGTGCCTGGAAAAATCAGATTATTTCTGAAAGTTAGTACGGTACATTAAAATTTTAATCTTTGGAATGAAATCATTTATACTGCTTAAAATTTAATTGTTTCCTAGAGTTTACAGTAATAGTAGTGGGAAAAATTTATTTATTGTGATTGCTTAATTAGGCTCCCTGCTAATTTTGCGTATTTACACATTTCGACCAGCCCCGACCTGTAGGTTCTGTCCGAAAATACATTGCCTTTCGTCGCGCGCCGTTTTCGTCCGTCGGCCGATGGACCGCGGAGTGCTTAGGTGCGATAGTATATATATGTTCGTAATTATCTTTCTATTTTTCGGGCGGTTGTAATTTAACAATAATTCGTAATTATTTTTAACAATTTAAAGTATTGTTTTTGTGCTTAGAATGAGATAGATTTTGATGATTCGAGAATACCTTCGTTTTTGGAATGAAAATATATTGGTATTTCCGACTAAGAGGTTTTGTTTTATGTGTGTAATAGTGAATAGTTTTATAACTTTTTTGAAATTTTTTTGTTATTCTGAGAGTTACATTAGTGAGAATTAATAGTTGAATAAAGCTATTTTATATCTATTAAATTTTTTTCTTCCATTTTTCTTTATTTTACATTGCTTAACAATAACTTATTTACGTTCGAACCCATTACCATTTTACCTTTTTACTTACATTCTACTCAAATACTTGTGTAAAAATTACGTTATTAAATGAGAAGCACTCAATAAGCAATTTTTTTTTATTAATTTCGAATCCGTTTTTCTTTTTTTTTCTCTTTCAAGCCTTATTTGACTAGATACTTCATGCTATTGATTTGACAAATTACCTACCACACTTGTAGCTAAATTAACTGCGAACTCAATTTAGTAATTCTGCCTGGAGTAAACAATAATTTACATTTATTGCCTAGTAAGTTGTTGCAAAATAATAGAAGCGGTACATAAATATTTTTCCTTCGTATGTCACGTTTCGAATGAACGAAGACGGATTTTGGTTTTTGTTTTCGCCCATTTTATTAAGAAAACTCTTTCTTTTTGGGATACAGATTTTCAATAAATATTTGAAACTTTTACATATAGTTTAGTGCAATATCTAGTAGTATTAAAATCAACTTTTCAAAATTTTGCCTATTAATAGGTGCGGTGTCTGTTGTGGTGTATACAACGCGTATCGAGATATTATTACTTTTAACGCGGTTTGCAAACAACTTAGCCGAATTAATGGCCACTTAAGGTAGTGAGACGATTATTGAGTGGGTGGGTAGTCCCGGGAAGCCGGTTTTGAACGCCGCGATGAGATGTTTAGCTCTTAACGTGGAAGGCTCGGTAGCCGAAGAACGCTATAGATTATTGCGGTTCCAGCTTAGACGGCAACTTCAGACAAATTTTTCTTGGGAAGCTAGCGATACCGCTCCCGTGCCTGGACACTCCTCCATGCCCGAAGTAGGGATAGTACCAGCGGTATCCGTTGACCTGACTGTGCCTGGAGCAGTGGGTAATGCGCCTGTTCCCTCGATTACAGCACAGGTTTCGCTATCTTCTGACACGCAGGTAACGTTCAGCGGGGCGAGGAACGCGCCGGGGCCAACGACGACGACGTAGGTGACCGTCCCCACGTTTAGCGAGGCAGAGTATACAAACGTTCTAAATAATCGGCCGGCGGTAAATAAAACTCCACTTTCGATGCGCGACGGGAACGCCGCTTCAGCTTAGACACGTACCACCATACTCGGAGCCCTTTTATTTTATAGGGCATCACTCATTAATACATAGTACCAGGGTGGCGAACACCACGATTAGGGATTACGCGGCAGTGTCCTCGGCGGGAGAAGTACAGCGGGTCATTAATTCTCCCTTAGATATACCAGTGACGTCAACGGGTCACGGCCCGATTGAAAGTGGACTGCCTTCTCTGCCGAACGTACCTAACGAGGCTCCTATGAGAGGCATACCGCCTTTGCCTCCAGTGCCTTCAAACCTCGGCCCTCACTACGAACCCTATACCTATAATACTGGTTTTAATTCGTCTTGTTTGCCTTCCTCTACTTTTCACACGGGAGAAATAGTCCGAAAATGGAAGTTACAATTCGATGGCAGGCGGGATCACAGCGCGGAAGAATTTTTACTCCGCGTAAATAAAGGTAAAGCTCTGCTGCCTTTCCGCCGATAAATAGTTTGCCGTTAGCAACGTCTTATGATCCGAACATATCGGGCTTGTCAAAAATTAGCATACATTCTTCAAGTGAAGATCCAGTATCTCCCAGTCCAAGGCCTGCGGCAGAAGCATCCGCGAAGGGAGATCGTAAATGCTTTTGGTGTGAGGCTTCTGTTGTCACTATCAGGACATGTAAAAATATCGTCTGTATTGAACGGCGACAGAACCGAAAAAGTGAAAAGCAGAGACGTCGGTCTAGACCACCGGAGCCTCTGCCTTAATGGCGAATACAGTGTACTCAATGCATTATAGCATCATTGCTCGCCATTGAATCTTATGTGCTTCTAACTGGTATGTCGACCATGGACTCCGCGCTTTTGTGAGATATTAGTCAATCGTTACATAGTGTCATTTTGCCTTCTAACGAGTATACGCTTACCTAGAAATCGTAGAAATTTATGAGCCCGAACATAGAGATACCGTCCACACGATGTATTGGAGACTCTTTGTACATCATCGTATTAAGCCTAAAAGCACTTTCGTGTCCTTTTGTTCACATATTCGTGTGGTAGATTGTCGGAAGTGCTCCCGAAGACCTTACAATTCGATTTTGTTTGCCTCTTTAGCGTGATTAGTTTTATTTCGTTATCGGGCGCGCGTAAATAAAGTTTATCTCCTATATAAACCCTATTGTCTTTGTTTTGATTGCCTATTGCACCTTTACGAAATGAGCTAATTTTATTTTATTTTATTTTTTTTTTGCAGCATATCATTTGGGTACCATGAGACGTGGAGATATGAAGGTATTATGGCTGCCGTGTTTAGTACGTGAAATAGGTTAAAACCAAGCCCTGCCGTTTCCTTTTTATAAAAGGAAACCTCCATGCCTTGTTTAACGGGGGGTGTTGTAACGTGGCGGATTTTTCCACGTTACTATCGCGTTACGGAGAGCGGATTTTCTCTCTCTCACTCGACGGCTGAGACGCGGACCTTTTCGCAGAGGATGTGGTGCCTACGGAAGCGGCGACGCAAGTGTCGGCAGGCCGCCGGCCGGCGTGCGCGCTGCTTCGATCGGCCTAGTCCGTCGGCTCTCGGGCTCATTCGTCTTCTCTCCTTGCCGTCGTCTCTCCTGCCGGCCGATTTTCCCGATTCCACGCTGGATGGTTCTCGGGCGTTGGCAATCCCGCGGCTACTCATCCGCAGTGGTAACGGCAATATCGGCGCAGAGATGCTGTAGAACTAGGCCTTCGCGTCTGCTGTCGCCGGCCGCAGCATCGGCTTCGTAGGGAAACGGTGGGGAGGGAGAGAGACGGAATATCGACGGGAACGGCGGGCACGCACGTGTGTATGCTCGCATGCGTGATTCCTCCCGGACAAGGTGACACCACGTCACAACTCCCTCACCCTTAACCGAAGTAGTCGTTAGAATTCTTCGTCGTTAATACTTATCTCCCTCGCAACTTAATTTTAAACTAGCCGGTACCAGTTACGGCGGTGTGAAATGTTGGACTGCTGCAACGTCCTCCTGGACAGGGCTGCTCGCTATCTGTGTGAGTGTGCACGCTGTGTATATACACTGACTAGCGTGACCTGGTCCCCTTAGCCATTTCAACAATTTTTAAAGTAAGAGTGACTTGCGCGCCTACCGGCATTCTCTCAGCACTCCAACATTTAACATTCAGTCCAGAAAAAAAAACAATAATAAATAATAATTAAGACTCACCTGGCCGCTTCCCTTACAAAAGCTCTCAAGAGCAATACTCTGGCAGTCTCTCTAGTTCAAGCTGAAGCTAAGTAAAAAAAAATTTGTATGTTGTGTTAGCTGCGAGCTTAGGGACTTTAATCATTTAATAAGAGTAACGATGCCAACGGTGGCTTGATTTGTGATTCTATATTTTAAATTTATGTGAAGTGAACGCGAACTTGAGCTTAAGTGGTATGACAAAGGATAGGACAGAACACAGGAAATAGTACATTTCAATACTAGTGCGACGATTTGATTTTCTTCTCACACAAGTGTCGAACCCTATTTTTTGACAAGACGAGAGAGAAGTGAGATTTTTGCACGCATCGCTTATCGCAGCATGCGAGAAATCGAACTTCTCGTACGGAGTGTCAAAAAGAACTTAAACGCAAGAATTTGAGGCTGAACTTCTTATTCTTTGGCACCCAAAAACAAACGAATTTACAGTTTAGTACATTAAACAGAACACTATTTATTAAAATAACAAAAAAAATAAACTTGGAGTTAGTTATGCATATGCCCCGGTGCAGGTGAGGCACGTTGCGGTAGTGAAGGCGGTGACGGCGTTGGGCGTGCAGGCGAACGAGGCTGCGGGCTGGGTGACTCCAAGCTCGGCGGCCTGAATCCGCGGCTCCTACCCAAGACCCCCCTTGCGGGAGCGACCTCTTCTCCGGGGCGGCGGAGGCTCTCCTCTCTGCGGAAAAGTCGTTGTTCCGCTCATCCTATCAGCAAGGCTGGCAGGGACAGGAACGTCGGACGTTCGCCGTTGTGGCTCATCTTGATCTGAAACATTCAAATTGTTTTTTTGAGCTACAGCTGGCTCTCCAAAACGTTTAAGATCATTCACATGTACCTTTATCGCCCGACTACTATTAAGATCTTTTACTAATTATACTACTGATGATAGTATTTTGATCACTTCCGCTGGTCCAACAAACTTAGGGGCGTGTTTCGCCGCGAACCGATCTTCAGCAGAAGATAGGACATGATTGCGACGGCGCACTAAGTCGCCCACTTGATAGTACACTTATCTGCGTTTCCGATTGTAATACTAAGCCTGTGTAGCTGTAGCTTTATCCAACTGGCGTCGAACCAAGTCATGCAATGCCGGTAATCTATTGCTTCGAGTTTTCCACTTTTCCAAATCCGGGGGAAAGATTGGATGAGGATTTTCCAAGTGGGTGCGGTGGAGGTTAGAAGGGGATTTCGCCCGAAATTCATATAAGACGGAGAAATCCCCAACGACGAATGAACAGCTGTGTTTAACGCAAAACCTAACTCTGCCAAATAGAGATCCCAATCTGTATGGTCTTCTTTTAAAAAACTGTTGATCATAGCCCTGAGATTTCGATTAACCCGTTCGACCGGATTGGCCTGTGCGTGATAGGGTGGAATAGTGGATTGCACGATTCCATACTGTCTCAAACGATCAGTCACCTTCTTATTAGCAAATTTGGTGCCACTAGCAGTGAATAGCACGCGCACAAAAGCCCAGCGATTAACAATCAATTCATCGAATGCGTTCAGTACTGACTTAGCATCAGCTTTTCGCAAAGGCTTCAGCTAAACATACCTGGAAAATAAGTCTTCAAACACTATTACATACTTATTTCCACTTTTTGACGGAGTTTAAGGGCCCATGATATCAGCGGCAACTACGACCCATGGTCCTTCGATATTACACTCCGTCATCAATTCTGCTGGCGCCTGTTGCGAATCTTTGTGAGCTTGGCACTCTTGAAACTGAGGCACATAGCTGCAAACGTCTCGGTAGTAGCCGGGCCAGTAGTAGTACATGGCCACTCTCGCGAAAGTCTTTTCTATTCCTAAATGACCTGCTTGAGGAGTATCGCGAGCTTCAGCTAACACTTTCGCTCGATCGCCTGCCGGAAGCACCAATTTCCATGCATCCATATCCGGAAGTAAAGGATCAATATTTTTATTATGTTGGTGTACGTAAAGAAGTCCATGAACTACCTTCCAATCCAAGTGTCTAGTCGGATTCCTCTCGATATTCTTGATTTTATCTTGATACCAAGGATCTTCACTCGTGCTGCTAGCTACAGCTGTGACTTCGTACGTACCTTTCCACGCTCGTGACAGTGCATCAGGCAGTTTGTGTAGAGCTCCTTTTCAATGAACGAAATCAATGTTGTACATTTGTAGCGCCGTGTTCCAACGCGCAGGACGACCAGTTGGGTCGCGGAGGTTGTTCAACCATAACAGACTATGGTGATCGGTGATCACCGTGAACTTTTCTCCTTGTAAATAACCCCTCAAACTCTGGATCGACAATAAAACGGCAAGACACTCCTTCTCAGTGACGGTGTAGTTCCGTTCAGCTCGAGAAAGAGTTCTACTAACAAAGTAGATGGGATACTCTTCCCCGTTGAAAACTTGCGTGAGCATTCCCGCAATGGCATAGTCACTAGCATCTGTTTGCAGCGTAAATGGCAGCGACAAATCTGGTCTTGCTAAGACTGGAGCCTGAGTGAGTGCTAGCTTCAGCTTTTCGAAAGCCTCTTGCTGCTCTTCCGTCCAATGCCATCGCACATCTTTCCTCATCAACTTCGTGAGCGGAGCTTTATAGTCAGCTAGTCGAGCGATAAATCTAGAGTACTAGCCTATCATACCCAAAAATCGGTGTAATTGCTTCAGATTTAGGGGGGCTGGGTACTCAAGTATGGGTCGTACTTTGTCTTCATCCGCTTTTAGACCATCTTCATGCACTACATATCCCAAATATTTTACTTCTGCACAGCAGAATTTCGACTTTTTCAAATTGATCTGAAGGTTCGCTTTCTTCAATATTTCGAGAACTGCCTTCAACCACTTTATGTGCTCTTCGAAGGTTTGCGCGACGATAATGACGTCGTCTAAGTAAGCAAAAACGTAAGACTCCCACTCCGATTTAATGAGTTCGTCCATAATGCGTTGAAACACAGCCGGTGCGTTGGTCAATCCATACGGGAGTCGTAGGAACTGAAACAGTCCTCGCCCTGGCACCGAAAACGCTGTGGCTTCTCTGCACTTTGGATCTAGCGGAAT
>JAPYZO010004823.1:0-11631 GCA_030522905.1 Torymus flavipes | reverse complement strand
ATTTTCAATGGTTCATTGTCAATTTTCATGGCATCAATCTAACGAAAATTCTACCCAATTTTACTCACAATTTGGAAACTTTTTCCCAATCAATGTGCTCTAGAAAATATTTCAAATTTTTAATCAAAAAAATTCATGAAAATTGCCATTTAATGAAAAAAATCAAAATTTAGAAATTTTGAGGTTAGAATAACTTTTGAACATTTGCATATATCGCATTAAAAATTGGATAATATATATATATATATATATATATATATATATATATAAAATAACGAGATAAGAATATGTACTAAATCTGCATTACATGCTCTCTGATGTAATGATTATCGTGAAGAGGCTTGAAGTAGTTCGATCAGTACAGTAGGCGTCGTCCACACACAGCATCATAATTTCAAACATCAAATAGTACGCATGAAGCGCGTTCGAATTTTGCTAGTATGTACATTATATTAAAATATACTATGTATATTAAAATATACATTGAAAAAAATTATTTCATGTAATTCATCAATTCTCTTTGAGAAAGAATTCTGCTAAAGCAGAAGCGGTTTTTGATCTTGACACAGCGCAGTGCAATACCATAAAGCTGTGATCATGCTGCACCTCGGACAGTTTCTTCGTAGGCAGAAAGGCTTTACAGGCAATTTCATTAATTGCTGATAGATCCATCTAGAAAGAGAGAGGAAAAACATGATTATTATGGGAAGAGAGAGAGAGAGAGAGATAGATATTTATTTATTGTTTTTTGTTGAATGCAGCTAATGGCAGATTATATATAAGATATAAGTCGTCAATCTTGAAGCTAATGGCCAAATATTACTACCAGTGTGGTGTCAATTATTTATTATAGGTTGCGATAATAAATTAACACCATTTTTTTTTTCAATTAACCATGAAACCAACATTGAACGTCCAACCTCAAGGAGATATTATACGTATGTTGTATACAAATTTTTTTTTTTGTATTGTTGGTTTAAAAATAAATCTTGTTGGTTTTTAATAGATTCCTGAAGAGGGACATGTTTAAAATGTCCGAAACGTCGAATTAAAAAATGGTGTTAATTTATTATCGCAACACATAATAAATAATTGACACCACACCGGTAGTAATATTTGGCCATTAACTGCAAGATTGACGATTTATTTATTGTGTTCAGGTCACTAAGTGTATAAAATACAAAATAATACAATAAAATCGCCAAATTAAAATATAAAACAAGGATATCACAGTTCAATACTTGTCGATGATATCACAGTCAATATAATACTGAAGGTAACGGTATTGATATGACAGAAATACTTAGAATAGATAATATCACAGTCTGAAATAATACTAGAGTGATATCACAGTGATATCTGAAATAATAATAGTGATATCACAGTTGCAGAGTGAGATCACAGTCAAAGTTATGTACAAATACTGAAAACAGTAGGTCACAGTGACGACTACAATAGTAAAAACACAATATTAAGAAAAAAGAAAACATTTTGAAATACCTATCAGTTGAAAATACTAAAACTATAATTACACTAAAGCTGATGCATTCTTCTAGTACATTCGTTCATTCGTCCACTCATACTTATAAATTACAGTCATACAACTAACCTAAGAATACAGGACAGAACGAATAAATAGTGTAAATGGGACATCGCAAGAATACATATATCTTATACTTATTCTAGGTCAGATAAGTGCCTCTTTACTGCACGCTTGAACCAACTGAGAGACGGTAAATTTCGAAGCTCAGTGGGTAAAGAGTTCCATAAATGCGTTCCCGCACCTGGAATGATTTAAATCCGTACGATTTGTGCATCAGAGGGGGCTCAAGTTCTTTTATCACTACCCTTACATTACCTCTGGGCACATATCTAGTAAAGAGACCTACTAGATAGTCCGGGATATTCATACGCACGATTTTGTACATCAGTACAGCCATAAAATTGTGTCTCCTCGAATCAGTGCATAGCCAACCCAACGAGGTTCCATGTGGAGTGATGTGATCATCCCTCCTAAGACCCACTACATATCTCACACCTGAATTCTGCAGAACCTGCAGTTGGATTCGCGGCTCCTGAGAAGCAATCAACAGTATGACAGAGCAATAGTCCAGGTGTGGGAAGAGCAGTGCCTCAACAAGCCACTTACGGGTAGATGATCCTAGCCCTTTCCTTCAGAGGTTCGAAGATGCACGTAGTTGACTTCTTCTTCAGGAGCTCCTTTCTGTTCGAGATGCTCGAGCGACTGATGACTCCGGCTGGCTGCAGCTCCTTAAGTACCCTGCTCTCCACCACTTTTCGAGCCGCCTCGGCCACTGCTGTGGGAGTGGGGTAGCTCGCTGAGTGGCCGGCGCAGGTTACCACCTGCACGGAGCTCGCTGATTGACTGGCGCAGGCTGACTGGTCAGAGCATGTTGAGACCTGCCCGCACACGCACTTCCCACCATTGCGCAGCGTCATCTCGCACTCGCGGATGTAGAAGTGCCCCCACGGCAGACTGTCCGTCTCGCCAAACACCAGATGGCGTTTGTCATCGTGGGAGCTGAGCGCGATTTTTTCTCCTTCTCCGTGCGGATGACGTACAGGCCGGAACGGGTGTTCTGCTGTTCCTTCTTCAATATGTGCTGAGCACGCAGGCAGCGCTCGTAGTCCTCGAAGCTGATGTTGGCCTTGACCACCGAGGATATGACGCCCTTAGCCTTCTTGATAGGCTTCTGGCCTTGGATACAGATGCTGTACATCTTGCTTTGGACACCCACAAACTCCAACATGACGACGCCATTGCACTCATCCTTCATGAGTCCGACCACCTTCTTGTTCGCACAAGGCATATCAAACTGGTTTGCCCCGGCGTAGTCCGAAGTGTCGAACTCATGCAGGTCGCGCTTCATGACTTCGTACATGTTGACGGTGCGAACCTCGTAGATAAGTCTGTCCGTACATAACAGCTTCGAGGACTCATCCACTGTTCGCTGCACGTAGTGGAAGCGGTATACGAGGGTCTTGGAAAGATCCAAGACTGCGAGGCCCACGTATACCGGCTTCCTGATGGTGACCTCTGTACGACTCAGCTAGATAGCCACCAAGTCCTCCCTGAAGACAGCTCTGCTGTGGAAGTTGGGCATGGCTATGAGTGCCTCAGCACCATAGCGCCCCTTCCACTTGCATTCGTTCTCCAGGGTCTTGCCGTGCACCGCGTTGTTGAACAGCTTGAAGAGGAGTTTCTCGAAGTCGTTCTTCGCGTTCTTCCTCTTCTCGCTGTTGAGGTCGATATACGGCTTCAATTACGGCTTTTGATTGAAACAAAGTGTTCGGTGGACCTTTTTCAAGCGCAAGCCGTGCTTCAGGGCCTGTTTGAGAGCGCTTTAGTGGATGATACAGCGCTCCTTGTCGTACAGAGTCGTAAGCAGCTTTCCCTGCTTCTTGCCAGGTGGCACCATGTGCTCTGGGCAGAGAAGCAGGTCTTGGTGGGCATCATGGAGGTGCTCGGGATATTCGAGGTCCACCGCGAGAATATAGCCCTCGTGATGATCGTCTGGTACAGTCCAGATGTTCGGCTGTTCCACGTTCTTGACCCAGAAAAAACCGCCATAGGGTACATCAAAGTACAACATATTCTTTGACTCCTCCTCTGGGTTGTAGAAGTCGCCCATGTACTGGTTGTTGGCCTTCCCGTAGCGGCTGGAGCACTGACCCACACCACCCCGGTTGCCTCGCTCCACGAACAAGAGCATGGCTATGTCCGTGAGTAGCTCCAGCTCGACCTTGGTACACTTGAGCATGGCATCCCACTAAGTCTTACTCACTAAGACTATCGATGTCAAAAGATTGCTACACATTCCGGGCATGCTGATAGTCTTCCTCACTCTTTCTCACTGATGTCGCTGTTGTACAGCCTGCTGTGAAAATCCTCAGTTGACAGTTCTCCCTCTTCGAATTTATCGAAAGAGGAGGCGTAGTCATAGGGAAATACTCTCTTCCTCTTCAGCAGCTCTATCTGCTCCGTAGTGTAGCTTCTTCTGAATTCTGGTTCGGCGATCTTCAGGTTGTCCAGGTATGAGGCCAACTTCTCGAGGCAGGAGACCATGAAGCGAAGCGAGTCGATAAATCGAAGTTGAATCTCAGTTGCCCTCAACGTACTTTGTGAAGGAAATATCCATTTCATTCGTCTGCGGGATGAGGCTCACTCGACCGCCGAATCGTTTTGCGATCTCCATGATGAACAGGTGGAGTCGTAACCACTCAAGTTGTGGAAAACCACAGGCACGATCCTTGAGTCCCGGTATTGCAGGTTGTAGATGTTATGCGCTGGGCCTCTGTATCTGAAGATAAACAAATATAGTAGAAAAAGGAATAAATTGTAAGATTAAGGAAAAATTATAAATACTTAATAATACTTTCCTGTGAGATGATAGTGGTCTCTGAGCTTCTTGTTCTGGCTAGTAAATGGCTTTCTGCATATTTAGCAGTGTATGGCCTTCCTGAAGTCGTCTTTCTCACGCTGTGTAAGATCATTCATTGGCTGGGGATTCTTGTGTGCATTATCCAATTCTTCGGCGAGTTCTCGTATCTTGTGGACGAACTATTCTGCTGAATTCTGTCCATCCTCCTCCTCCTTCCTGTAGCTCGTGTAGCCGCAGCGAGCCTCATCAAAACTACACTTGAGGTAGAAGCCTACACTGAAGGGCTCGTGCTGTCGTGCTGTTGGTATGCTCGCTCGCTGTCTGCGAAAGGTTTGAGCAGGCACTTAAAGTCAGCATACACAACGAAGGGCACGCGTTAACCTGCAGGCGGTCGGCATTTCAGAATGTCCAAAAGTGATACTTTGAAAAATTTTTCCATACAAAAAGTTCCCAATGGACTATCAATGTGGGCCGACCTTGAGATGATGCCGATCGGCATCACCCCGGCCGCCTGGAGGTTAATTGTTCTTAAATATCTTGAACTTCAGAATCTTCTCTCGGTCCGTGGGCAGCTTCACCTTACACTTGTTTACTTGTGTGCAGTCTACTTCGTGAGCGTTTAGTTTTTCAGCATTTCAAAAGCAGTGGAGGCAGCGATCACATATAAATGTTTTATGACTGCGAGATGATAATTGCTTGCTTGTGAGCCCGAAGCAGATCCTTTATCCACATGTAGTGGAATTTGGGTACTACCTCATCCTCTTCTTCTTCCTCATCCTCGTCCACATAGTAGTCTTGCACGAAAAGGAGATTGACGTGTTTCTCCTTCTTGCTCTTTGTTACATGGCACGGTGACGGTAATTTGTCATCTCTCTTCTTTAATATATACAGGTTGATCGGCACATCATTCTGATGTTCGAATTTGGCAATCTGCCTCGGTGTGACTGGGAACTCGATTTCCTTGAAGTTTAGCTCACCTTCGAATGCCTTGTACTTGGTCACTCTACGAGCATGTTCACTAACTGAATGTAATGCCGAGAGTATAGTCCATTGAAAGCACTTATCATCAGCGTTTTTACATTGATGCAGGCCTCCTTTCTTGGCATTACATCAGGCAGTGAGATGTAGGAGTTTCCTGTTATAGGATTGTATTTGTCCACGCTCACAGCTAAGTTCAAGATGGAGCGTAGCGTCCAGCCGGAGTCTCGCTCTTGGAATTCCTCTATTTCGCGGAGGACGGGCTGCTCGATGTTGGTTGCGAACCACTCGCTCAGGTCGGTGGTGTGAAAGATTGGAGCATTCTTTGTGTTAAAGTAGAAAATTTCAACTGTCTGCTCGTTGCCCGTCACCTTGATATACTCATCAGCGAGTACTGCGTTGACCTTGACGGTGTTGTGTCCCTCGAGAGCTGTCTCTATTTTCGCAATAAAGATGGCTCGAGCGTCCTCGAGGAATGTCGTTGCGTCCAGATATTGGTGGTTGCTTATGACTCCGGTCTTTATGCGACTATTGAAAGCCGAGTTGACGTCATCCCAGCTGACTCTTGCCAAGCCTGCACCACGTACTGCAGAGAAGCCGAGCATGCTCTGTCGTATGCTGTGTAGTACAGCAATGGTCGACTCGCATTTTTGCTTCTCGTTCACGTTCATGCCTGACGTATGGAGAAGCCTCTCCTACGTCTTGATGTGGTCAACGATTGTGACGTTGGCCCATCTTTGAACTGCGTCGCCGCTCACGCTACCACTTCTCATTAGCTCCAATGCTTGCTGCATGAGCACAATGGATTCGTCACTATCTGGTAGTAGTCGAGTAGAAGAGCTACTTGGGAGTATCCTGGAGAAAACTCACAGGAGAGCTAATTCCTTGCTTTGACAGCGATGGTCTTCCTCGATCGGGATTCTACTCTCGTAGTAGATGTCTAGGAGAGCTACTTAAGGTATCCTGGAGAAAACTTACAGGAGAGCTACTTCCTAGCTTTCACAGCGATTCCTCGGCAATAAACCGGAGAAAGTTACTCCCGTAGGAGAGCTACTTGAGGGTATCCTGAAGAAAACTCACAGGAGAGCTGCTTCCTACGTAGTTGTCTTGGAGGGCGAGGTGTCCTGGAGTGGATCCTCTCAGGAGAGAGCTCGTATCTTTGACAACAAATAACACACAGGGAATACTTTCTATGCACGTGGACGTCTTCTAGTAGTTCTTGCTGCTTGCGCACACTGAACTGGAATACCTGGAGCTCCGGAGAAATACCGTACACGAAGCTGGTGGGGAGTGTATAGTACGGTTTGATAAATACGAAGAAGGTGTACGTCAAAGGACTAGAGAAGAAAAGATGGTCGCAGGGTATATTGTTAAATATATGTAAGTATACTTACCTCATACGTAATCTTTCTCTATTTTATACGGATGGTGCTGTCGGTGGTAGTGGTGGTGTTTGCGATGAAGGCAGCCCGATGAGCACCAGCAGCTCATTGGATAGCGGTGCATCATCCCTGATGGGCTCCTTCATCATCAGGGTAACTCTCCACGATGGGATCGGATAGTCCTAAACTATCCTTGGGTCGTGACTAAGATATTTAGCAGTGCAAATGTTGGATACTTTTTCCAAGCTGCCGAAAGTTCGAGCGCACCCAGTCTTATAGCCGCGCGGCGTCTAATTAGCAGTGGGCAGCGCGACTGGCACTTGCAACCTAGCAGAGCGCGCGGAGAAGTCCCGACGTGACGGTGCGACGGTTACTGCTCGCCATCTAGCTGAACGCGCCGAACTACACTCCCAGCGCGGGAACATCCCGCGGTGCGAAATTGAGAGTTAAGCAGCATTGGGATGGGTGCCAGCGGGGAAATTGATAGTTAAGCAGCATTCGGATGGATCCCAGCGGGGAAATTCGGATATAGAATAAATGTTGTATATAGTATGCATTATATCTAGTATATATGTAGTACGTTATAGAGGTTGCTTATATGATAATGTAGAATGCTCTGCCGGTAAGATAGATTTGGGTTATGTAGACATCCGGTGGAGTTGGATGATAATGCAGTCTACTCTTTCGGTAAAGTAGAAATGGTTATATGATAATATAGAGTTGGGTTATGTAGACTTCCGGTAGAGTTGGGTGATAATGTAGTCTGCTCTACCGGTAAAGTAGACTGTTCAACCGGTAAGGTAGAGTTGGGTTATTGCCCTCTCTGACATATCGGTCACTGTTAACGTATCGCTCTACATTACCGACCGAGCGCCAGCTCGGCTGGTAAGTGGCCTCGACCCAGCCTAGCTCACCGATTCATCGGATCCCCCATTTCTTCTCCTTCTTGAAACTCAGTTTCCTATACCTGAGACCCGTTCTCTTACATGAAATGGTTTAAATACAAGGTCTGGCTCCTTGTAATGTTTTCATACACAATCTTATTCCAGCAGCATCCGTTCCACTAAAAGTTATTGCTAACCATTTTGTCCTTCTTTTGTATTTTTAATCTATCCACTCTTGAGTCCCTTTTTAAAACATCATACTGAGTTATATAATTATTTTTAATACTAAGATAATTGTAGAATATGCAGCAGGTTATATGAAATATGAAAGCCCAATTGAAACTGAAGAAGCCAACATCATTCTGGCGAAAAGTGTATTAATACGACAAAGTTCATAAAATCATTTTTTCCATGATCACATTATGATACGTATTATCGATACATATATCTTGCGTTCAAGCCTTTAGTATATACAACTTGTATGCTAAAAAGCCTTGTTGCTTTTATGTGCAGATGCGTCTTGATACTCATTGTAGTCTGCAATTCTTCTGATTTGCTGAATAATATCCTACACTGAGCTAAATTCATTAATCTCACTTTCATCTTTTTTATAAAAATAGGTATATTTTGATTGATTCGATAAAAATTATCACTCCTTTTTTCTTCGTACATTTTTTCTTCAATTGAAGCACTAAATCTTGACGATTCATGTTTTTGGTTTGAATATCTGTATTCAATTTTCATATAGTATAATCCTTTCTTCAATTGAAGCACTTTTCAAATTTCAACAAAACTGTCACTGCACACTTATATTTATAAACTTGTAAAAAATTTTCAGATATACCTTTACATATAACACATTAAATTTTCACTTCTTGATTCACCAACAAATAAGTACAAATATTAAAATACTAAGAGGAAAACTATGCATAACAACAAACTCTGGTGAAATCACATGGTTGATGGTTATGTTTATATGGCTATGTTTACGCTGGTAGTAGCAGACAAGCTATATTGTATTTGTATACATAGGTTTAAAACGGAGTATTAATATAGTAAATGGCTGTCAAATTTTCGATTATCAGATGGTTATTTTACGCAAACAGATGTGTAAAATAGTGACAAAACGATACGATTGAGTTTCAAATTACACAATATAGTTCATATCATTTTTATAAAAAATCCCTTACATAAGTTAAATTATTATTTTATTATTTCATTTTGATACTAACATGACTTAATAATAATAATAATATTTTTTACATTTTAAAATACATTTAATTAAATTAAATGCTTTAATCCTATCAAAAACTTACAAAAAAAACAATAAAACAAAGACAAAAATGAACGAAAATCAAGTTTAGGTCATTTTAAATATAGTAGGTTCTTTTAGATAATAAATGTGATATTTTTAAAATTTTGTATCCAAACTACTTTTTTTAGGATTAAAATAACATATATCATTAAAAAATTCAATAAAAAAATTTTAATTTTTGAAAATATTTAGGTATAAGACCACCTTAAGTAATTACCAGAAAACGAATAATAATCTATCTTTAAAAAAGTGATGAGCGGAAAGTGAAGCCAAAATAAGACGTTTGTGATTAGTTAAGTCCGATCAAAATAAACTTCTGATTGGTTGGAACATTTGGTTTTCTAAAATAAAAAAGTCATAATTTATACCATAAATGTAAACTAATTATTCCCCACTTTTTACTCATAAAAGGGCCTATTTACCTCAGCGTAGATCTTAGTATGGGCCCTTTATATGGTCATCGATGAAACAAGTTTTTTTACTGCCTATTAGATTTAAAATTTTCCTGCGGATGGAAAGACTTCATATTTGAACTAAATGACTCCTGAATAGTATAATTCTCATATGAGTGTAGGCATTTAGGATTAAATGTCAGAAAAAAGTTTGCATTAAAAAAATCTTGAAAGATAGAAAAATTGAAAAAAATCAAGAAAAATTCTTGAAAAACAGCACAAATTTTTTTTTCTCATCGGATCAAAAATTCCTACACTCATATGGAAATTACACTATTTAGGAGTAATTTAGTTCAAATCTGGAGCCAATTCATCCGCAGGAAAATTTGAAATCTAACGGAGAGTGAAAAAACTTGTTTCATCGATGAATATGGTTCTGGACCATATAAAGGGCCCATACCAAGATCTACGCTGAGGTAAATATACTGCCTTTTATGTGTAAAAAGTGGGAAATAATTAGTTCACATTTATGTTTTAAAATATGTCTTTTTTATTTCAGAAAAAAAGGTGTTTAGCCCCCTTAAGTATTGAGCTGCTTGACCTATAAGACAATGTAACGTGTTTTATGGCAGTGTCATATAAGAAATGTAAATTCTGTTTCATTATTGTCGAATCCTCTCTTAAAAAAAGTGATGACTGTTCTGTCCTCAAAATTTAATATTCTTAAATATTATGGCTGTTGTTCATATTGTGCGTAAATAAAAATTTATAAGAAGTTAATTCTTTTCAAATAATAAATAATAGTTTGAAATTATAAATTTCAATTTGAAACCCCTAGCAAGAAGAAATAAAGCACGCGAAGTACTTATGATCATGCTAGTAATAAGTAAATAATAAAAAGAAATTTGATTTATTTTTTAGTTTAATGATAATTAATGTTGTTCACACATGAAAATTGTATTATATAAATAAATGAAACTTGTTTTAATTTCAGAGGTGGATGAGGTAATTGATGCTATAGTTTTTCTTCTCAGTGATCGTAGTTCAATGACCACTGGTGCAGCACTTCCAATAGAGGGTGGTTTCCTCGCAACATAACTGAAAAAGGAATTTGTTACGCACACTTAGAAAAATGTTGTATTGAAATAAACCATAATTTTTTGAAAAAATAACACTAAATACAGTAATACTAAATCGGAACTTACTGTCATTATTCCTTGTTTTATGTATAATTACATAAATAATTACCAAATTTAAATAATTTTTTTTATTTTTATCCACAGTAAAGTTTATATCATTATATCATCCCGAATGAAAAAAAGAAATTTACGAAAATGTAGAAAACCGTAAGAAATTGACAAAACTGTAAGAAACTGTATAAAACTGTATATAACCATTGGTTTTTGGACATTTTATGCGAAGCGAGTTATACAGCTATATGTACTTTTATGCTTTTTATACATTTTAATACTTTTAAAAAATTTAAAGTTTTTACCAGAAAATTTTCTCATATATGTACAAATTTAAATGAAATGTAAGACGTATAAAAATATACAAAACTGCTTAAAAGTGTATGTAAATGTAAGAATATGTTATATTTTCTTATTTTTCCTTACATTTTTTATTACAATTTGTTTTTGTAGACTAATTGGGAAAAATTAGTCATATTTGTAAGGAAACTTATAAAAATATAAGAAAATATAATAAAGTGTATGTAAACTATAAAAACAATGACAGAAAACAAATAGTTTTATATAGTTTAATACATTTTCTTACATTTTCATACAATTTCTTACATTTTATCAAAAATATTATTTCGATACAGGATAATACAAAATAAAAATTGCTATATCAAGAAGCGCAGGGGCGCATCGTACGCAAGAATTTTTCCGATATGTAGTCTAAGGATCATTAAATCTAATCCCGATCAGTTTATTATCCTCTTCTAGCGAATCATATTTTTATATATCTTCTTCAGGGTCGCGAAAATATTTTGTTTTTCCGAGGAGTTGGAGAATGCATTATACCATAACTCACCATAAGGGAGACATGAAGGTCCCGATTCCTGTTCGTAGGATTCCCGATTCGCTCTAGCCTTTTCGCCTACGATGAGGTTGACGAGCCTAGAGCGAGAATATAAACTCCCACCTCCATACCCTATTTCTCCGTATCAGCAACCTATCAAAGGGCGCGGCAGCGCCCTGCTTGGCGAGTATAAGGAACGAAGTGACTGACGAGTAAGCGGGGCGTCGACGCACCCTATATACTTTGGAATGG
>JAPYZO010004822.1:0-17207 GCA_030522905.1 Torymus flavipes | reverse complement strand
AAAAATAAGAAGGGAAAAAGGGCGACGACAGCGAGAGTAGACGCGCGCGTGGATAAGAAGAGCCGGAGCTACACGACGTCAGGAATATAAAGCGGGGGATAAAGGAGATGGCGGTCACATATGCGGCTCGTAAAAGCTGTCTTGAAAAGCTGCAACTCGCAATACCGCGACGACGAGAGCACATCGTAGCCGTTGACGTCTTTCTCTCTCCCGAGCCTTTATTTCGCAGCGCGCGCGCGCGCACGGCGCAAAAATTCCACGGGAACTTTCTTATACCTTCTCTCTCCTTCCCTTCCCTTCCTTAATTCTTTCGCAAACGTAACTTTACGGCTTGATTGAAAAATTTACAAGGCGGTTATGGCTCTGTGCACGCGCGCGGGGGCATTTCTTGTTTCCGCGTGAACCGCGAAGATGGGACGTCGTAGAGGGCGATGTAATTACTGCGCGCGCAACGCTGGCTTGTGGGTATACATGGGGAATATAGGACGTGTAATAAGCGATTTAAAAGTTTCATTAAAGCCTTTCCTCGCTGCAGAAATAATCGCGAAGATTTAAGTAATATCGCGCGCGGTGAACAAGCAGTGAACGCTTTACTTGGGTTCCTTGTTTCTTGGATTATTTTTTTCTTACCATATAAAAATTAATATTTTTATAAGAAATAATTCTTGTTAGATTTATCAGTATGGCTATGAAACGGGACTTACGGCATGTATGAATTGTTATTATTTATTACTCCGAATAATGTTTTATTTGTGCAAAAAAATGTCACCACTAACATCCTAAGTTAAAAATTGACTCGTTTTACTTTAATGCAAGATATTGAAACGCACCGATATTTCTTCCACGCTCTTAATAAGAAAACTTAAGCCCAACATAGTTGCAGTAGCAAATCTATATAATCACAGATTATCTATAGCCATAATCAATTATCATCACAAGCTTTACGTATTTCCCCAAATAACTCAGCAGCATTTAAAAGTACATAATTTCCCTTCAATATTCCGCTATTAATACCCCCATAAGACGTTAATAAAGAACCCAATCATCCACGAATAACTTTTCACTTTTCACGAATAAGCCGCGCCGTCCGGGTAAACAGCTGCCTGACATTACCATCATCAACGCCGCCACGCGTAAAAGCAAAAGGTCGTACGTCGGATTAATTACCGCGATCATTTACAATTATCCCTCGTGCACGCGCCTAACCGCATTATATCTCCGGCGCTCAATCAATCTCCATCTATCGAACTCGCCTCTCATAACCGCGTGGCG
The DNA here is from genome assembly GCA_030522905.1 of Torymus flavipes. Lineage (NCBI taxonomy): Eukaryota > Metazoa > Arthropoda > Insecta > Hymenoptera > Torymidae > Torymus > Torymus flavipes. The sequence goes on along the minus strand of JAPYZO010004822.1, from coordinate 15,935 downwards.
AACCTATCCAAAAGGACAACCGCCGCCGCCGCCGCCCTTATCTCTCGCCTCCACTCTCGCGAAACTTTTCTCGCCCAAAGTTCCGAGAGAGCTAAAGGTGTCCTTATATATATATCTTCGCGCTCGTTACTATGGAAACGCAGTCGGCGGAATCTTCGTACGTGTATATATATACACACACCCACACCTATATACGCGCGCTCCAGGAGCTCTCGATATAATAGTAATATCGAGGCGGGGCGAATATTAAGAAATAGCTTGACCGCGTATTTGCGGCGCTGGCGGCCATTCGTCTGCACCGGCAGCAGAGCGCGAATGAGGCACTGTCCATGCACGGCACGCGCCGCCGTCACCCCATAAATAATATCGCCCTCTCTTACTCGCCTCTCAGCGCTGCAAGAGCCCCCAAGCGCGCGCCCGGGCCTATATAGCCCAGGAGTGAGAGTGAGACGGAGGATGTATTTATTTCCGGAGCGTGATTCCGTCGAGGCAACCCGAAGAGGTTGGAGATGGGCCTGTGTGGCTATATATGCATTCCTGTGCGAGTTTTCTTTTTTGTGGGACGATTCTTTTTTCGGTTTAGGTAAATCTCGTGGGATACGCCGTATAGGATTGGACGGTAGGAGGAAGTATGTCGAAGGTGTGGATTTAGAGGATCATTGTTATGCGCTGTACTTGCGGTTGAGGATGGTTTAGTACAAGACGTCACATTAGCAGCTTGATTTATGGTAAGTGGAAAGATTTGTACATTTATGTATGCTAATGTAATGAAATGAAATATACTTAAGTATAATTATTTGAGGCGCAATTTTTCCTCAAACTGTTTCACATCATAAGTTTGCTCTGTAAGTAAATTTATTCTAATAGTGTACTTTGATTATACACAGGCACACGAAAAGAAAAATGTGGTATGAACAAAAGACTAGTATAATTGTAAGTAAAATCCAATAAGTGAAAATTAATCATAATATGTAAGTAGAACAATAATAGATAGTCGTGCACGTATCATTTCAAGTAAATGGACCACTATAAATATTTACAAAAAGTGAATATTCACTTTCTAAAGTGAATTTTAACTTTTCGAATTTGCGATGCATCACCATATTCCCACGTATTATAATAAGGCACAAATCTCAGTTTATAATTGTCAGCCACGTCAGGATTTTGGAATATTCAGGAGTATTTTTAAATATCTTCAAATTTGGAATTTATTTATACTTGTGCCGAAATTTTATTGTTTTTGTATTAAACCTAACGTATTTGTATATTAAATTACGAGTTACATTATTTACAAAATTTAGTAAATTTGTAACTTATAAGTTTCTAAAATTTAAGGACATTTTTAACAGAGAATCATTTAAAAAGGTCTAAATCTCAAATATCCACGGGGTGCGAGGTAATCGCAAAAAAGGAAGCTATGGAAACGTGCGACAGTGAACGAATCAATTATTTAAAAAACTCATAACCGAAATAGCCGGGGGAAGCGAGTTCCACGCTAAAAAAAGGAGTTATATAGACGTGCGACGATAAGCAAGCGATTATTTTAACAATTCATGAACCCAAAGCGCCAGAAATTTTCCCTTCAGCAAGTTACCATGGAATTAATTAAGGAACAAAATGAGACCTGCAAAACTAAAATCAGTTAAGAAAGATAGAAGATCTCTGTGTTTGATCAATAATGAGGTCAGGGATTTTCCTGGGGTCAAACAGAGCTACTAAGTACCTCAAAAAAGCACGAATCCCCCAGTTTGATCTCATAGACCCTAGATCCTTTAATAATGATAAAAATATGATTAAATATATATTTCTATTTATTTCTTATTATACACTTGAAATTCATTATGTCTCGCTTGAAAATGCTGTAATATCATTTCTCTTCAGATCCCCACACTGCATCAGATATACTTTCCCCAAAAAAGAACAATCTCACTTTTAAATAATGAATTTAACGATATTTTCATGGAAAATAAAAGATTTAAAGTTAACACTGCATTCGACATTTTTTGACAAAACAAGAACAATTTCACTTGTAAATAGTAGAAACTACAGAATAATTTATTTAAAAAACACTTATTACCCACGAAAATGCCGTTAAATTCTTGATACCAGAGAAATTCCTTTTTTTTATTTAAGCTTATCTAAGCCCTGGTCGAGCTCATACAGCTGTATTCGAGAAATACCATTATTGTGAAATAATATTAAATCATAATTACAAAACACGTAAACAACAATTTATATAACATTGATAAGATTTTAGAATTAGTAATACACTATTAGTACTATTACGACAGAAATTGAATGCTATACCGCGACTTCCATCTACAATTCTAATAGCAGAATATGAGAGAGCGAAAGTGCGAATTGTATAATAATTTTCATAATAAAAAGGCTCATAAAATATCATTGCGTAAAACCGTCACTTAGCCCAAGAGCTGAATCATCGTCACTCATCGCTAACAATTGCATAATAACACTCCAATATTGTTCTATTTCACCATAACAGCAAATTATACGCACCCTAAAATAAAAAATAAATAACGCTGAAGAGATCGGAAAGCAACTAAAACAGGCGGCGTCAAGCTGTCAAACGAAGATTAATTACTCAACATGCTCAATTCATAAGTCAATAATGTTCGGTTTCGAAAAAAAATTACGAAAAAAGGGAAAAATATCAGCGACAAATCCCACGTGAAAAGGCGCAAAGGGAAGAAGAGAGACTATCATTGTCGGGCGGGACTCCGGACGGCCGGTTGATCGTCTATTTCCACCTGTCAGAATAGATAGACGCACAATGGGCCGCGTTGTTTCTCCGTAACAACAAGAAAAGGGCGAAGCCGTCATTTATTCCCCACCCTCCTTCCCTACTGCTTGCGGAAAAAAGTTTGACGCTTCCTCCGAGTCGAATTATGAAGAGCGCCGGACGGCTGATCGCATCCGGACGTGTGACTATATGTGTATATAACGTTTGTGGTGAACCGAAACGACCGTTTTCAAGAAAGGTTCAGATTGATTAATTTTTATGAAAATTATACTTGTTTTTTATTCACATTTTGACGTTTTTTTTTTAATTATTTATTACATATTAACTTTTTTTTAATGCTAAACAATGGTGATATACTTTCAATAGTTGCACAATAATGACGCACCCGCAGGAAATCATTAAGAAGATATTTTGTAAACAACCTTTTACAAATAAATATAAAAAGCAATTTCGAGAATAATACTTGTTGTGCAATTAGGATAGCAAGTTTTCTGCAACATCGTATTTATTTTTAGCAGCATTGATCAATACCGTCAATTAGGTACAATCGAGTAAAACTTTGCAACCTAAAAAGTATACTTTAATTTTCCTAGAATATACCGTATAATTCGTTATCTAAAAATAATATTCTTATAACAAGCCACGATTAATTTCATTATTAGGATAAAACTTCTGGCCATTCACCATCCCCGTCATCCATTAACAGCCAAGCCAAGCCCGGCTAATATACAAAAAGAGAGAATATAAGCCAACGATAACGCGTGGCTTCATCGAGCACAAAAGATAAAGGAGAAAAACGGGGCCGAGCGAGCGAGAGAGGAAGGAGACGTGGAATCGATGCTCGCGGGGGTAAACCCTTTCTCGCTGGGAATCCGAGCGGCGTTTACAGAGCGATTAGATGTCGCCGAGGACGGGACAGATAGACGCGCGGAATATACAGGGAGAGGGGTTGCTTTTTGGTTCGGGAGGGTTGCGCTGTATATATAGCTATGCCGCAGCGACACAAAAATAGCGTATGATTGAGTGAGCGCCGCGAGGGATTTTCCGACATAGTATAGAATGCCGGAGGTGGCGGCGTCGGCGAGGGTTGAACGACATCCCGCAGGCGTCGACCGCGACTCCGCATAAATGACATCTTTTTGTTGTGGAGGCAGTGGGAGGGAAAGAGAGGTCTATCGAGGCGAGCTTTTTTAGGAAAAAAAAATAGAGCGACGGGTGTATCTTTGACGAGGCCGACGGCTTATTTCGGAGACGGAGGGGTACTTGATTTTGCTAGTATATCGCCAACAAATGGACAGGACTGTACTTACATTAATATAATAAGGAAAATTTGATGAATAATATTGCTCTTTGTAGGGTCATACTATACCTATGTTATGCGAAAAAATATAAAAGGTAGTGAAATGGAAGGTGTACATATTATATTCTTAAAATACAAAAATTTCAATTTTCATCAAATAAAATAATTTTGTAATTTTCTTTTTTTAATTATCTCTTTGCAAAAGTAATACAGAAGTAATTAAAGAATTTCCCAAGAAATTGTTACAATTGTCGTCTTATTAAATTTACTGAACTACGATAAATTTCTATTACATAATGGAAATAATAAAGCTTTTCAATTAAAGTTATATCTTACACACTTATTTACAACGAAAATTCAAAGAATAAACCTAACACGAAGTAAAATCATTTTAATCATCGAAGCTACAAGTATTCGGAAGCATATAAAAGCCGAGAGGGTGAAGGGTGCGCGACGATAAAAAAATCTGACTCGTTATACCGGCGAAATTCGTTTACCCTGTCTCTTTTTACGATTCCTCATCGCGCAAATAAAGACGAGCGAACGAAGCGAGGGAGCAAAGTGATAGTATTTTTATCTACAAGGACCAGTTTTCTCGGCTTTTCTTTTCTCCCTCTCTGCCTCTCTCTCATTCTCCCTTCTCCGACTCCGCAGGCCTCGCGTGTATCTCTTTCTCTCGCTCGCTTTTCCATTTGCGGCAAACGAAATCATCGATAATCGGGGTCTGATCAACTGCACGTAACCCCTAAGAATCCACACGAGCACACATTCGTACATACAGATATATACACGCCCAGACGCATACATCCATACAGAAAGAAAGAGCAAAAGAGAGTTTATCCGACTGACGTGTTTCCGGCGGCTAGATCGCCGCCTCCCATCATACCGATATGACGGGCCGGGCCGCGGCAGCCCTTAGCCGGCCGGCTCAAGTAAAATCATTAGTAATGCGATTGTGCGCGAGCTTTCTCCTTCTTTCTGCCCTTGGCCGCTGCAGGCGACGGCTGGGGGACATTGTCCGTATACTATATATGAGGCGCGCACACGCGCGTGCATGCTTAGCTCTCGGACTTTTCTCCTTATCAGCGCGCGAGCCCTCGACGAAGATTACGAGGCGGCGGCGGCGACGACCCCTCGACAGCGTGCGTGTGAATGCGTCTGTATATTATGCGTGTGTATATGAGAACGCCAGAGGATGAGGAAGGAGAGAGAGAGATGAATAAAAGAATAAACTCGTTGAAAGTGAGGAAATGTCGCACAGTCGCGGGATCGTATGTGTTTTCGTTGAATTAAATAGATTTTCTTGCGCCTCGCGACAGAGTCTTTTGATTTTTCCCCGAGAGTGGAAATTCGTGATGTATGTGGGTATGTGTGTATCTTGCAGTTCCTGCTTCGGTGCGATACATATGTATGGGACTCTTGTGTCCGATGTTTTGAAACGGTAATGGTGGCTTTTGATGTGCGCGCAATCAAAATATATGAATATATGTTTTACGTCCTATGTAATCACTTTCCCTGACTTTAGTAAATATAACTGTTATCGTATAGAAATAATGTGTAATAAATAATACTATGCAATAGTATAAATATATCAAACGGTTTTAAAAATGTATGAATTACGATGTTTCCCAGCCCCAAAATAAATAAGCATACATGTTTTACTGGCCATAATCATTTTGGTATATTATTCGGAAATGAAATTTTATTTACCAAAGCACACGTAAACACCGTATTTCTAAAACTTACAAACTTATAAGTATCAAATGACGAAATTAGAAGAGAAAAAAAAAGAAATTCTGGCTATACCCTTGGTCAATTTTCCAGAATTTCTCCTATTTCCAGAGATTTTTCCTTCCGCGCTCGACTCGCTCCCATACCCGCGGTATTTCACAAGAAAGGAGCTTTTGCGAATATTCCTCTCCCTCGCCCAGAGGTTACACGTCCTTCGCAGCATGCAGGAAGCAAAAAGAGTGCGAGGAGAGAGAGAGAGAGAACATGAAACTCGGTTCAATATCTCTCCAACTATAATATGGACACGTATGCCCCCCGCTCCCAACGTGTCTGCGCCCCGCGCGCTCGCACACGTGTGCGTACGAGTGTGTGTATATATATACGAGAGAGAGAGAGAGAGAGAGAGAGAGAGAGAGTAAATACAGTCGATATAACATATATCGGCGTACATGCATCTGGCCGGATATATTTTCCCCTCGCGCGCGCGCGGGCTCTCTCGACCATACATAGGTATACTGCAGGTATGTATAGGTATATATATATATAAACCGCGTTCTGGAGTCTCGGGGATATTCTGCTTCGGACGTCTGCCTCGCGATAAGATACGGACCGCGTCTAGGCAGAATCTTTCTCCAGCTCTCGCTCTCCTTCTCCTCTTCTTCTTCTCCCGTTCGTTGCGCACATACACACATGCTCACTCGTACATACATATACCGACGTGAGAGCTTCTTATCGCGCGCGCGGTCGCTTCTCCCAGGGAGGGAGAAAAAAAAACATTTTTTCATCCCTCCTCCCCCGCGTTTTCGGCGCGCATCGCGCGGAGAAAGACGGATAAATGGATATTGGATATCGATAAGTCAAGTCGAGCTTTTCCGATTAATTTTTCGCGTATAGCGGCGGAGAGGCGCACAGCGACGGCCTACGAAAAAAAGTGCTCCTCTCTCGCTGTGACACAGAAACTCTTGATATTGCTTCTTTTATTAAACTGGATGCTCTGTCGGCTTGACAGTTCCGATATACATGTCCACCGATTATCTGCTAGTGTATCTAGGATATATTGAAGCTAAGAGCTACTTTGGAGGTTTATAATGATCGGTTGAGATAATCGAAAGGAGCATTCTCAACTATTTAATTGAATTCTGAAAATGTTACATGAATTTTTTTTTTCATTTTTAATTAAGTTTATTAAAATTTTCAAATCTAATTTAAAATTTTTTTCAGAAATTCTTCGAATCTTCCTATTTATTTATATCCCGTGATATATAATTACTATATACTATATATAATAATTATTACACGTGAATAATAAGGAAGAAATTGAACAACTAATTTTCACAATCAACCTCCAGAAAACACAACATAACTAAATTTTGCCGAATACTGCGATAACTACTTTGTAGCGAATAAAAATCCTAATCTCATGGTTTTCCAACGTCAAGCCCTACGACTAGTTTACGCTCCGTGTAACAAAGCCCAAGAGCGACATCGAACTATCCAATAGTATTTCGGAAAGACGCGCGGGCCGCCAAAAGAAAAGGCGAGGACGAAGATAGAAAGCGCAGCGAGCGCGCACGTTACCGAACAAAACAGCAATCAATAAAGACGAAGTTAGGAGAGCCGTTCCCTGAATTCCTTCAATCAAATTAGGAACATCAAAGTACCCAGAAAGGCGAAAGGAGGAAAAGAAGATGAGGAGCGACATAGAGGAGCGCAGAGGTGGAGGAGGAGAACCGACAACGACGACGGCGACGAGACAAGAGAGGAAGAAAATAGTCGCGCGCACTCTTGCTCTCTATCCGGCATTCCTCGGGGGTTCAGCCATGGAATTAGCCTCTATCTCGAGGATCCCGAACCCTCGAGACAAAGGGAGACGCGCTAGCGTGCCGTACCTTATACTATACCCCGCGACACACACACACACAGGCACATCACACACCGAGACGTTTTGTCAAATTTCTAGCTGGTAAAGCGACGAAACTTTTCTTTTGTCGTTATTTTTACAAATGGAAGTTCGGGAGACGCCACTTTGAAGATCGAACTTTTTGGAGCAGTCCCTATATGGTTTTATTTTCAACGTTTATTTTTAGATATTGGTCCTTGGAAGTTTTGTATAGGAAAAAAATTGTTACAATTTTAATTGGTTATGCACTATCTATTTATGTTTAACTTTGTGGATATATTTACTATTTTATAGCTAGAGAGTGATTTCTTGTTAAATTTTATATGAAAATGGAAAATGAGTAATTTATTATTAATGTAAGAGTTTTATTAAAAAGGGGTAAAAACTAATGAAATCCAGTTTTTTGAGCATAAGACTCAAAAGTATTATATTATTATATAAAAATCTAGTTTACGAGGTGGCAAACCTAATTTTGAGTATGTTTGAAAGTCAGCCACGAATAATATTTGATAAAGTATTCAATTTATTTTGTAGCCTCTCAAAATCATAAACAATACTTGAAATTTTTCTTATAAAAATACATTGAAACTTTTAATCGAAACCATTCGACTACAAATTATCTCAGAAATAAAAGTTCTCGAACGCCGAATTTCGCAAGAAGCGGAGGAATCGTTTTCGCGAAGTATCAAATAAAAGCGACCCCCATACCAGGCGCAGTTTCGCCGAGACAAAGGACCCACTGGTCTTTAGTCCAGGAACTATATATATACAACTAGAGAGCGTGCAGAAACGACTCGGTATAACACGCACGCTTACACCTCTGCACATGCTCCCGCACTGGCCGGAGAATACGAGAGAGAGAGAGAGAGAAAGAAGAGGAGAAAGACTGGGCAGCGCGCGCGGAGTTCAAGAGAGCGGCCTTTGTAATACCAGCGATGCTATCTCGTAATTGCCAAGCGTGGAGTAATTAGAATGAAAAACTCTCGGCCCGTTTGATCTCTCTCTCCCTCTCTTGCTCTGTGCGCAGCTCTCGCGTACTCCTGATGATGCTGTAAAGCACGACGTGCCCCGCCTGCGAGCAGCCAGAAAGAGAATTACGCGAGCGATATGATGCGCTCGCAATACCCTTGCACGCGAAAGAGAGAGAGCTATTCCGAGCGACGACTGTGACGTCACGAGCTTATTTATCTGCGGTATAACGCGCTTACGCGCCGCGGGATCGGGCCCTGATAAAGCGCGCGCGCACGTGTGTATATCCGCCGGAGACACGAATCTTGCGAGGAAAGTCAGTCCGATGATCTGAGCGCAGAGGTCGTTTGGCTCGTGCACCACGCGATGGACCCAGAATCGTTGTGGCTGTAGATTTTGTGGAGTATGGCGGGGACTTTCGTCGGTTATCGTGATGTCACTTTTGCAAAGGACAATCCGTGAATTTGATTTTGTCGTGGGAAAATTTTTATTTGCTATATATAGATGAGGAAACCGTCGTTGATAATTTATTTTGAGGTTTAAGCTGTAGAAATTCCTCTTCTCAATTTTTTGTTCATCCTATCAAATTTTTTCAATATAATAAAGTCTATAAATATTTTAAAAACTCACGTTTATTAATATTTCCTTTTAAATGAGTATACAAAAGTAAGTATATTGCTCCTAATGAACCTCGTTAAAATTTTAGTGCTTTAATTGTTCTGTAGCTTACGTGGAAAGTACGATAAATTGGAGCTCGTAAATCACTCCATTTATCATAGATACGAGTTGGTTGTGTTTTCCCTTGGTTGATACGTGCATAATATACCAATTTACTATAAGGAGAGCATAAAATTTTTACTTCAAAATTATTAGTTTCATAATATCATTTAATACAGAACTATATGAAACTTACTTGTATTTTCTTTCATTTGCGTTAGCAACTCTTGTTCTATTTCAAATAGTTCTGAAGCTATTTTTGAATTATTAACATAATAGAACAATTGTCTAATGAAAAATTCAGCCATAGCCCATAATCACTAATATAAGCTCGGTCTGAAAATTTATGTAAGTTTATATAGACCTCCTGAATGAGCAAGCACTTTGTAAATTACGTTTGACGTGTAAAGGTAACGTATCATCATCTTAGTTGCGCGGAATTTCAAGATTGTTAGTAATGTGCGAGGCCGTTTAAGCAGGCGGAAAGCACGCTACATTCTACAGGAACCATAAATCGTCAAGTTCCTTGTAAATATTCTCGTTAAACATACAAATATTTTCAGATGGGGATTTTATTCACTTAATTTACAATATAATAAATACATTCGTTGAAGAAAAAAATCTTTGTATTTGAATATTCAAAACCCAATGTCAATTGTGTATCATCATCTCAAATGTAAACGTTGGCAATAACGTTCAAAGATGGATGATTTTAATTGCAATAGACTTTTTATACCCTATACATTCTTTCATCGTATACAGGCAACAACGACGTGTGTTAACACCAAAAGATTTTATTATAACTAATTGAAATACTTAGATACCAACCCTGACTCGACTTTAAACTATGATTTCACCAAATTTTTACAAAATAATCCTCAACAAAACTATATAAACAACCTTAACGATTCTATTTCCTCATTTCATCAACAAAATCGCAGAACGCGAAGAGGCTACATACAGAGGCATACACAAAGCCACTCTCCCACGTAGTATAACCCATACGACGGCACACTGCGGCAGCAGCCAACAGCGTCGTCCTCGTCGCTGCACACACGCACACAAGTATATACACGGGGGGGAGAAGCGGGGGCGCGCAAAAGGGTAGCTCTCTCCCACCACCACCGGCGCCACCTCCCCTGCATAAACTCGCTCTCGCGGCTGCGCACTACTGCCGCGAAAACCATAAGCAGGGAAAGCAGGGAGGCTGCCGCCGCCGCCGCCGTGTGCACCGAGGGGGACGACGACGCGAGAAGAGTGGGGCGCTCGCGTGCGATGTAAATGTGCCCGTGATGTATCGGATCGATGCGGCAGCATCCAGACTCTCCTGCTCTCTACTACGCGACCTGAAAACGTTTACCTTGCGAGAGTGAGAAGGAGATTGACTGTTCGTCTTGTGTAGCAAGGTGCAGGGTGGTTAGGGTGGCTGACGGTGGGTTTGGCAGTTTTGCAAAATCGTTGGATCTTGATGCTGGAGAGGTTTAGCATTTATTTGGGAGCACGAGATTATATTTATTTTAATCGTTTATTTAAAGGATAGTCAGATATATTCTTTGTAAAAAGTAACTCTCATTTTCTTGTTTACGAACCCTAGGACGAGTTTCATTATTTAAAGTCCATTTTGTTATCAACTCCACCCTTCCGAGTTACCCTTCCAACCAATGAAAAGAAGCTTTACATTTGCATCACCCCGAATAAAACACGCCTGAATGAAACCACCCCTTTATAGTAACCTCCTAAGCTAATGTATACGACCTCGTGTTGAGACATTTGGATCTTTTTTTATTTATCAAACATTTCCGACTTTTACAAATTTTCATATATATTTTAATTTCGCATATCCTGATTGAAACGTGTATAGTATAGTTAAAGGAACTCATTATTATACATTCCTTATTATATACCGCGTTCTTCTAATTTACAGACTGCTCTTCTTCCTTTCTTTTATAATGCCCTTAAAAGATCATAAAACAATTTCTTTTATAGCTAACGGAATTTCAGCCATTCCTTTTGAAATTACCATGATATTATGAGACTCTGACACACACACACGCACAACTAGAAATATTAAAATATCTCGTTTTAAATAATACACCATATCTCTGCTAATTAATCGAATTTCTTTTCAACGCCCGTTTTCTCGCAGAACAATATAAATCCACTATTTTATGTACAAATATACATATGCGAGTAATTAATAAATTATCATTGCAAAGTGCGCCAACAGAAATTGGCATTAGTTCTGCAATAATATACGGAATTTCTCCCATGAATATAATACGAGTACACTCTCCATTCTTAAATGTGTCTGCTAACGTGTCCAAACCTTTTACAGCCACGCGCGAAAAAGCGAGCGCCGGTCGCTCTCGTATTATACTGTTGCGAATTTATTTAAAAACCGCGCGCGTAATTATCGCGTGCTCCACAAATATGAATCACAAGTGCGTCCCATACTCGTTCTCATTAATGCCAAATGTGTGCGTCCGTGCAGTAACGAAACAGTGCGCGCGTGTGCGTTAATGAGCGCACCTTAGGCGCGATCGCGACTTTGATTAACGAGCTGCAGTCGGCGCTTACTGAACAATCTTTTACTGTACCTTTATATTGCAATAGTGGAATATGTTCAAGAGGCGCGAGATTACATCTGATTTCGGATCTCATTGAAACTTCTAATATATTGATAAGTATACGTAATAGATTTCTGCTGAATTAAGGAATGAAAATATTTGAACGGTTTAGCATATATCGTTGTAATGATAATGGATAATACTGATCTTCAATTTGTTTCGAGATTTGAATAAACTAGCATTAATGCTCTCAATAAGAGATGGATTCGATTATTCGAGATTTCGAGATCGTTTGAGGGTAAAATAGATTATCTCAAGTTCTAAAATTATATAAGGGAACTGAAAAAAATAAGACTATTTAACGGAATCACGATCAAAGACAATTTTTGCACATCGCAAAGGCAAACTTGATTGATTCATCGTTGATTTGAATAATCTGAATTTAGTAAACACAAAAAGCGAACATAAAAAATCATGAGACTGTATAGTAGATATCGATACTAGTGCGGGAGAGACCATTTTCGAACTCGAAAATCATCTGCCGCACGTGTATCGAACGAAATTTTTCTAAACAATGGACGGAAATTCTGATTTTGCGCACGTGTGTGTTTAACAAGGGCAGTGTTGCAAAAATGAGTAATTATCCATTAATAATTATAACTAAATTATAATTACAATTAATCTAATTGATCACAAAATTTTAATTTTTAATTACATAAAATCTAATTGATAACTAAATTTTCATATTTAATTATACGAAATATAATTAATAATTACTTATTTATAATTATTTTAAATTAGAATTAAACCAGTTAAAAATCGATTAGAATTCAACAAAGAGTTTCGCAATTGTCCTTTTTAGTTAAAGGCCCAAAGTGAAAAATACTCAAAAGTGCGAAAAACAATAAGTATGTATCTTATTGTAGTCAAAGAAATTATTCCAGGTGTTTCGTCCAGGCTACTAGATCGATTCGATTAAAAATCGATTTCTGTTTTGACAATATTTTGTGTTACTACACACGGTCTGTGTAATTAATATTTCAACAATGGAAAATACACAAAATGCGTATAAAAATTAAATTTCACATAAATCATGTGTAAAAATTTTGTAATTCAAAATTTCAAATGCAAATTATGTGTCGAATTTGCTTATTTAACACAATACGTGATTAAATATATAATATGATACATTAGCAGAGAAACTATTAGGTACAATAGATTTCTTTGATTAAAATCAATACCGATACTGTAGTCGAGTAGGTAAGCTCATCTTATAACCTGAACTCGCCAACTCTCTTGTGGAATGGCGCTCTAGTCATGGCCATCAAGTGGGTGATTCTCCAACTACACTCACCGGTTGCGAGAGCGCGTGCGCGGTTGTAGGCGGTAACAAACCCATGCGCGACGGTGATTCCCATATCGTTTACGGGGATTCATATATAATAAATCACTTTTTTACTAACATAATTTTTTAATAACATAATAACATATTAAAAGAAAATCGGTAGATTTTATCATTGCTAAACCTTTCGGGGACCATGAAGATGATGTAGTTGAAAAGTTGGAAAGATCGCAATGTCACTTTCGGCGCACAAGCGCTTACCACGTGCAACTTTTTCGACTTGGATTTTTAGCAAATCTAGACGCGCCACTCGTTTGCCGGACACGACAATTTCATCGGCGAAAGACATGTGACTCGCGTGCGGTTTTAGCGTACTCTAGGAACGGAACAGCCTCGTGCGGGGAAAAGTTACTTTCCCGGATCTTCTCGAGTATAGAAGGTGAGTTGAAGTCGCTGCAGCGACAAGAAGAGACACGAAAAGTACGCGACGCAAGTGGCAAGAAGAAACCGTGTCTTCTATTAATGTACAAGTGCGAACTACAAGCAGCCACCCTTTCTTATATATTTATTTTATTGGACGCTTCCTCGTCGCTACAAGCCCTCTTATCGCACCTTTATCCGCTGCCTCGTACGCGATTGCATTGCTCCGCTAATGTTTGTAAAGATAAAATCGGAGAAAATCAAGGAAGAAATGTATTATGATCATTATACGCAGCGTGTGCAAACAAAACGAGAACGAGTGATAATTATTTTCTGTAATTACCACTGACTATACATACAGACGCTGTTTATTTTTTTATTATACGCTAAATAGGCGAGCCTTAATATTTATTGTCCGCAAGCTCCTGAGCATTATTTTTCGCCGTTTACAACTCAAAGACAAATAATTCACACGCGGAGTTCCATAATAAAATTGAATTAAACTACCTGTATCGGGGGTACCATCGAGCACAGTAGTTCAAATTACAGCCTGCAAAATGCGCATCCAAATGGTTTTTTTCATGTGTAAACATTCTGATAAGCTAACAATGAGCAACAAATAATATTATGTCTTACTGTGTATAAGGAGAAAGCTTAACAGCGCAGGAGGAAACGCGGGAGTAGAATCGCACACGTTAAATAGTTACTATTTATAGTAACTGTGGACACTCGATTTCACGCTCCAGCCAATCTCGTAACGAGCTCTTTTTTACCCTCGAACACACGCAAATACACGCGCGGCACGCGTTCTGCGCATTCATCATACCGGCGCGCGCTAGCGAAACATTATAAGTAAAGAAGCCGCAGCAGCGCAATAATGCTTGCTCTCCCATTTCACCCGATTCGTCTTCAGCAGAGCTCCGTACACGCCCCACAGTTTCTCTCTCTCTCTCTCTCTCTATCCTTGCACTTAGTTCTAATTCCCATCGTAATCGCGTATACGCTTCTTTCTCTCTTTCTTTCTTTCTCTCTGTTTTTTTTTTTCGCTAAAAACTGTAGATCCGCGTGCACCGATAGCCGGCAGCGGCCGACGATGTAAACAGTAATAAGCCGAACGTTAATTGCAGTCGTAAAGTTCGTTGCATATACACAGCGTATGTATACATGTATAGTATATACCCCCGCAGCTCTCATTAGCACGCGGCTTTAATTATACAACGCATCATACACATGCGCGCGAGTACAAAGACTTACGGCCCCGCAGCGCAAAAGTGTGCAGTGTGTGGTCAAGTGTGTGCGTATACGTACGTGCTCCCGTGGCCTTAATGGCCAGGCCGCCGCGCGCTTTAGGGAAGTGCATTTTCATAATGCATAATGAGCTGCGATCTGCCGAGTGTGACGGATATCATTCGCTCTAAGTGCGCGCGAGCGCGTATATATATGCGGTGCAAGAGGATGGAAGAAAAGCGTGTGTGTGCTGTTGTTGTTGCCAGGAGCTGCGAACGCAGCAATGCGCCGAGGCACGAACGATAAACATAAATCTCGAGCGCCGCGCGGCGAAGATGAAGTTGTCCGCGGGCTCGTTTGATGGCCTTTTTCAGGCAAAACGCGAGGGAGATTTATTTATATCGTTCTATTAGCGCCAGAGAAAGAGAGAGATTCTGATTGCGACTTAATATCTAAATTATCGGACGCCGGTGTATATGCACGCCGCGCGCGGTTCGCGCGTGAGGGAAATTTACGAGGTGGCATATCGCTATGAGCATTGTTCGCGGTGTAGAAAGTTAATTGTACAGAAATTACGTGCCGTGCGGGTATGGATGAAATGCGATAAATTAGGAAAATTTGCGCATATCAAGTGGAATTTGCCTATTAATTAATTTTATCGTGCAAAAAGTTGATATACTTATGTGTGTCGATGAAATCCAAGGAAAATAATAGTTAAGCAAGCATTTCTTTATGTATTAAACAGCAAGTCCAAACGCAGTATGAAGCAATATTTTAAAATTAAAAAAGAGAAATACAACTTCTTATTTTCATAATTTATATATTAATTGCATGAAAAAAAAGAATTTTATGAAACACGATATTCATTAATATTTAATAGTTTTCAAGTAGTTTTTTTTATGTGATAAGGAAATTAGAAAGGTCTTCAAACGAATGTTCATATTATACGACAGTCTGACGTGCCCATGTAGGTTCATAAATTTTTATTAGTCTTTGCAAAA
>JAPYZO010004821.1:0-13852 GCA_030522905.1 Torymus flavipes | reverse complement strand
TCTCTTTCCTCGGCACAGCTGCTTTATTAAACCCACTTTTTCCTGTGCGCGCAGCAAACGGTATGCGAAGGTCGCGCGCTCGCGAGAGGCTCGCCTGGCCGCTCGGCCAATCGGAACGCGGCGAACGCCGGCGCATGGTAACAACCGCTTGTTGCTGACGTGCGTGTATATATAAAGAGAGAAAGAGAGAGAGAGAGTCTAGCCCCCAGCGGACTGCCGGAGAGCTTCCGCCTGCGTCTGTGGGTGTGTGTATATGTTGGTCTGTTATTTGCTTTTTTAATTGGCCGCGCGCGCGCGCACACGTGACTATTGCGATAAGTTCTGTGTGCCTGTATATGTGCGTATTGTTAAATGCATGTAGATATCGTGAGGAAGAGTGTGCTGGTGTGCCGACGCGCATTTGGTTTGGATTTGCAAGGAAATGTTTTATCAGCGATTGCTGTGTATATCGTAATGTCAGCCTTTGTCAGTTATTTTTGTTAGAACTTTGTTAGGAAATCTTGGAAAAGATTAAGGATCAGGAATTAGTTTTTAGTCTGTCGCTAATTGGTGGTTTACTATATAGTCTCATAATGACAGTTAAAAATCTATACAACTTGTCTTGTAGCTATATCGCATGAATTTATAAAATCGTAGTTTTCGATACGAGCTTTTTTTTCATCATAAGTGTCCGTAAAGTCCAACTTTGCGAACGTGTCATTTCTACCCAAATATTATTCGACCTTATATTTATACTAGAAAAAATAGTTACATTTTCCGAAATAAACATTGGTTATAAGTAAATAAAAAAAAAATTCATGTTATACACTATTGTTCTTTGCAGTAATGAATGTTTCACTAGAAATACGGCATTGGGAATCAATATTTTCCTTAATTTTTCTCTCTATGCAATGTAGTACCTATAACAAAGAAGTTTTTACTCAATATGCAGGTGCGAAGCATAAAACGAAAGAAAATTGATCGATGATTTTTCGATCGTACACTGCACAACTCTGCAAAACGAGTTGTGTTATCCTCTCCTATATATAAGTACGCTTTAGATGCTTAAAGCAACAAGAAAATTTATCGCTATAAATTATAATTTTTGCATCATGTCTACAATCAATTATCCCAGACAATAAAACTTTCGGACAAGCATCTTCGCCAGTCAGGATATTGAATACCTGTTTATACAGTCAGAGATCCAGTTTACGAATTTATCCTGTACGGCAAACCGAATCCAGTTTTTCAGGAGATCATTATAATGTTTGTGTGTTGTGTTGTGCTTGGCAGGAGAGTGCAAAATTGAGATATCAGGCGTGTACTTAAATGGGATTTTTAGCATCGATAAGGCAAAAACAAGATACTGTATAATTTGGATGAGAGCTACGGGAAAAGATTGTCTCAAATAAAAGATTTTTTTTTTCCTTTTTAAGAGATATTGTTCGTTTGGAAAATTCGCTGTAAAAGTCGACATATAATGAGAATAACATTTCAAAAGCTGCTTGAATAAGCAAATGGGAGTCTGTCAAAATATCCGGAAGACGTAAGTTACGTTGATGTAAAGAATATTTTTAACAAACGAATGCTTTCTCTCTCTCCCTCACGCGCATTTGTTTACATTTTACCACACGAAAATAAAAAACGTTTATTTATCACGGTTACACGTGCAAGAATTCGGGTACGTCACGCTGATACACTTATATATATTCTTGTAGTTCACAAAAAACTGTTTTCTTAGAGTTGGCGCGATCGCGTTTCGTAGTTCGTTATTCGCAATGATGTTTAGAATTTATTTTTTATTTCGCGTACACCTTTTTTTTTATTTTGGTATTTGAAATAGCAGAGGCTTATGTTATTGATATAATTTGAATATATTTGGATATGAAAATATCGATCTTCCCGAGGCAAGAGTGGGTTAAGGGAAAAATAACTATAACAAGTTTATTTTTTTGCTTAACGGTTCGGCAAACAATGCCTCGGGAAGATTGGTTTATTTTAATCTCTAAATAAATTCATCATCGAGAGATACATTCACAACAATAACAGCTGCTACAATATTATTGAATCAATATATAATTTGAATGTACTTTACGAATAAAGTACTGGAATTAAGTACTTATATAAGTTTTAAGTTTAAGACAGCATCAGTTTTGCACATACTTTTAATAAATAGTTTCTTATTTTATTATTAAATTATGAAACTTTTTTATCAAAATATTTGGACGAGCATCATAATAATTTCTGACATAGTAAATTGTCAAATTTGACACGAAACTAAAAATCGCAACTCATCATCCCACCGTCATCTTATCTAATCGTCCTCTCTGTCCGTTTTGTAATTAAATTCCGTCACATGCAGTAATTACGGATAAAGAGGAATGGGATTAGACGCCACACCGAGATATAACGCCGACCCTTGTTTATCTTTCAATACTTTCCCTTGTCTCGCTTCCTCACGCCGATTAAAAAAAAATCAAACTTTTCGGCGCGCCGCAGGGAATGAGATGATGAAACATCCGTCGTCGATTACGAATCGGTTTAGCGCGTGGCCCTCAAGGGGAACATTTTGTTTAACGTTAACATGAGCGATGCGCGATGGTCTGTGTGCTTCTTAATTGCCATAAATCGCAGAATAAAGAGGGTAATTGATTGCGACTCCGTCGCGAATTGTGTAAGGGGCGGGCATATTAGTTTTTGCTATCAATACGTGTGCAGTTCTGCTTTTATATTTTCGGGTATTCCAGGGACTTTTTCGATAAAAAATTTTTGCCCGTTATTAGAAGTAATGTGATTTTGATTAAATCTGTTTTTGCGAAAGAGTCATTGAACAAAATTTATCTTAAATATATTAAAAAAAGTATAAAGCTATTGTATGAGCTAAGTTCTGTTCTGTATTCTGCAATTTTTGGACATTTTGAAATGCGATTGCAACAATGCAAAATAAAAGAGTATTTCGTTCCAAAGAATGACAATATTCTAGTATTGCGTATATCAAATCATTGACTACCCCCAAAAAATTTTCTGAAAATTTCTGTTCATTTCTTTATATTGTTGTTACTTATGAGACTTTTATACAAAAATGTACGGTAATATGCAAGAAATACACATAAATGTACATAAATACACATATATATAAAGAAATGTACAAATATGTACAGTTTAATCAAACTGTATAAAAATTGTCTAATAATTAAAAAAATCTATTAATTTGAAAAATAAATTTTTTATTAATAAACGACAATTTTTATATAGTTTGATTGAATATTTCCGTATATTTTAGTACATATTTGTACATTTCTGGATATATATGTGTATTAATTTTTGTACATTTTTGCATATTAACGTACACATTTCGGTACAAAAGTCTCTTAGTAACAATAATTTACAGAAATCTACAGAAATGTTCAGAATTATACAGAAATGTACTTGAATTAACAGTTTTTTCTTCCATCGAATAACTGTAAGAATTGAGAGTCTCCATTCGTATAATAATTACTTATACGCTCGTTTACTCTACCTATTTTTTTCTCATAAAAAAAAAACAATTTACGCACAAATCATATCAAAGACCCAAGCGAGCTTCCAGCGCCAGTTTCTCTTTTTCTCTGATACATTTTTTTTCCTTTCCGCGCCTTTTTTCAACAACCTGGAATACATTGCACACAGTTCATTCAGTGACCGCGCGACCATTTTTTATCGTCGATAATAAGCCGTTTTCCTTGACTTTCCCGTCCGGTCGCCGACGCACTGGGGGGCACAAAAAAAAGATTGCGCAAAAATGTGGGTGTATATATACACAACGCTCGTGAGTGTGTGTGTGTGTGTGTGAGAGAGAGAGAGAGAGAGGGAGAAGTAAAAATTACAAGGTTTCCATTATAGCTTATATAAATAGCGAGCGTAATGCTCACGAGCCAAATTGCCCCCGCCAAGCACGCGCGCGTGTATGTGCAGGTACTTGCTTTTTGGCCGGAGCGTATACTGCACATGCGCACTTGCACATCCGTCTCTTCGTTTGGACTATTTTTCAATGGGACCGGCTTTTGTTTTTTCTCCTGTCTAAGTAATTGTTGGTGTAATTGAGCCTTTGTCCTGCAAAAGCTAACTAATACACGCTGTGTGATTGATTTTTATTTTACTATTACTTGTGTTATTTCATTCATTCGATAAAGTTTATACGTACAAAAAATTCGACGGAC
The DNA here is from genome assembly GCA_030522905.1 of Torymus flavipes. NCBI lineage: Eukaryota > Metazoa > Arthropoda > Insecta > Hymenoptera > Torymidae > Torymus > Torymus flavipes. The sequence continues at coordinate 9,674 of JAPYZO010004821.1, read as the reverse complement.
ACAAGAAAATAAGTCTGAATTTTTAATATGTACAGTATTTATTTGTTTATTTATTTATTTCACAGTTAGACGGGCTAAGAAGTCCTTTATACAAAAGTATTGAAATTAAAAATTAAAAATTTCCAAAAAACATAAAACACATTTAAATAAATCGATATTTAAGAACGAGTGAACGCAACGCCGATTTACAATGATGGTAAAACATTCAAGTGACTCATGCGGTTCGGTATAATAGATTCCAAGATCTTTAAAGTATAATAATTTAAGTTTTTAATACCATCTCTCGATAAGTTTCTTCGTACTCTTGAGCATAAATTAAAATGAAAGGCACTTGACATTTGAAAAAGTAGCTTGGCTTATAAGAAAAATCGTTGCTGCTTCAACTGTTACTATTCGCGAGTAAGTAAATGAGATTCCTTCAATTATTACAAGCATCGTTTAGAATATATTAAACCGCGATCTCCTTTTCAAATTCGTAGAGCCGCGCATTCAAATGCACTCGAAACTGAACTCCACCAATACGAGCCTCCAGCTCCAGACAAGCCGAGCAAAGAAGGAAAAGAAATGAAGCGCAACCAATCGAGGAAATTTAACCCCCGATTACAGAACGACCTCCTCCCCCTTAATTTTCTGTTTACTTCGTATGTCTATCATATATTGTATATTACAACGACTCGCATCACTCGTCATCGTCGTCTGTCTCAACGATATCGACCTTCGCACTGTCTTACCGATCATTGGGCGCGCGCGGGCGCCAGCTGACGCGATCGCGCTCAACCACTGGAAAGTTTTTCACGACCGGCCGTCGTAGAGGGAGAGAGAAGAAATTTCTCCTTCCGACACGGCCAAGCGCTTGATCAAATTGTTTTGCTCGCTCAGTAAATAAAGGACAATTTGCCACAGAGGACTTTTCCTACACTATATACATTTCTAGACTTCGAAGTTCTCGAAAATCATTTGGCGCGGCAGTGATTTTCCGTCTGTTGAGATCGAGCCGGTTCGGTAGAGTTTTTCTATTGGATCGGTATGTAATGGGAAAATTAGCCAAGAAGGACTCGTGGCTAAGATTAGATGATCATTTTCCTACGAATAAATGTTTCTTATGTATAAAAGGATTATACATTTAAAATAAGATGGCTTACAATTGCGAATTTTCATAGAAAGGGTGGCTCATCAGGGTGGGACACGTAGTTGGATCAAGAAAAACTTTGTGATATATTATTTAGCTAAAGTGTTTGAAAAAACTAAGGGTATCAAAGAAATATAGCGTGCGACTGAAGAGACCTATTCTAAAATAGGATCAAATAAAACAGATTTTTCAATGATTTTATATTGAAAATATAATAATTAAAACTTGAAACTAAAAAAGATAAGTAAGAGAATATTGACACTCACATAGAAAATATGAGTTTTGCTTCAGCTTCTACTGTAATTAAAAATTACGTTTTCTTACTCCGTGCGATAAGTGCGACTGGTACGCTTGCTAAACGCAAGTGTGCTCATAAGTGGCACTTCACGCACGGAATATCAAAAAATAATGTTTGACGCACATGATAAATATGATCTTCATACTCGAGCAAGAATCACTTAGTATCGCACTAGTATCAAAATGTACTACATCTCCTTTAAAGTGCTATTGGTTCAAAGTGGAGCAACGGAAACGCCCAGACACATCACAAATCACACATGTACGTCAATTTCTTATTGACGCTCGATCCGGGATCGACAGTAAAATCTTAACACAGTTTTTACAAATCAAAGAACATTAGTCTCGATCGTATCAATTTCAGCCACGACTTACTTTCTTTATAGGATCGAAGCGTTCGACAAAGTATAAGCGATAATGGAAAAGCACTGTATTTCCTGCCGGTGATTGAAATTTATGAGATCGTTATTGTGCAGCTTCGAAAATTCCGGTTGTAGGTTCATCGACACGCACGACTTGACAAATGAAAAAAGTAGTGCGGAACACTTTAGTCAGCAATCATGGAGGTTCATTCATGGAAATAATTTATGCCGTAAATTTATTTTTTAAACATTTCTTTATTTTTTCTTACAGTCTTTTTACAATAGAAAAAGAAGGTAAAGAATTCATTAAATAGAAGTTCGCTTCGTACTTTTTTTAAACTGTTTCGACAACAACTTTGATACCTATTCTCTACAAAAATTTATTTCAAGGCAGTTGTAGAGTCGTACTGTTTTTTAACGAAGTTACAATAACTCTCTTGACAGATAAAGTATTACATTTGTGTATCTGCAAGTCTTTGTATAAACGATGTAAATACTTTCAACTACTCCATTTTATAAATGCAGTTTAAATATCCTTTATATAATTAGTGTGTGCTGTAAATAATTTACTCTGGAATAATTTATTTTTATACGTGCATCTGTATACTTTCCCGAAGAAACTTCCTAATATTTCAAATATTTTTGTTATTATTATTCGTTGTTCCTAAAATTGCGGCAAAAGTAGTGATGTTTTTCATTGTATTACAGAATCTAATACTCATATCTCAATTACTACAAGTCGTTAAAAAGAATCTGTTGAACGAAACGTAGTAATTAATTTTTTCGTTTTGTCTAGGCACTTAAAATCACTTATACAAAATTGTTATATGTAAATCTCAAGGCGCATCGGTTTCCCTATCAGTAAATATAATACTATGAATTCGCGATTGAATAAAAGCTACATTGATGCCTTAAAATAAACAAATTATCTCTTTGTAAAATATCTCAATAACCAAATTTACATCTGTCGTCAACTGTTCGAATTTTCAAGTATAATAAATTGAATACGGACATAACTTGATTTTTAATAACAAACATTTATCATTTAATACTATTAACCATCGTATGGTAAAAAAAATTATTTAGTTAATAATTAAATATTTGACAGGTCATAATAAAATATTTTAATTCAAAGTTTTAGCAGACTAAATTTTGGAAATTTTGTAGCTAGACCTAAAAACTAAGACGTCCTGTCATTCGTATTTTTTTCATACCATGGATAGTTATTCGCGGTCATTTTACTATACTAAAAATATGTTTATGAGAAATTGTCAACCAGATGGCGGTATTGAGAATGGCATTTTGCTAAGCACGATACAAAATCTTTATTCAGAAAAAAAAATTAATTGTATACATCTTTAATTCTTCATCCGATAGTTTCTTCATCTATTTACAGGAAGCCACGTTGTACTTTCGCATAGTCAAAATCCAATAGCAAAAAAACGTAAAAAAAGATCAATAATCTAACGTGAAAACTTATTCGATTACAACGCCTTTTTGATGCGACTAAGTGATGCGTCTTGCATTGTCAGGAATACAATAGGTTTCGATGATTCTTTGCGTATAAAAAATAATATTGCTAAGATCCTAAAACGCAAACGACCGTGGCAAGACATTAAGCGCCGCGCATCATAAAGATTTCCTTATAATCCTTTACGATTATTCAACAAACCATTTACATAAAATGCTTTATAAAGTCTACATCAGTTAATTTCTTTAACAGTGCGAGTGTGTCCACGCGTGTATATAAAAAAAAATCATATCTGTCACAATATCTCTATCTCCATTTTTCAAGTTCGCCGATAAAAATATCACATATCTAGTTGTTTTTTTTTTTCTTTAAGTGGAATGTAAAAGCTAAAAGTCTTCGATCAATCGTTTCCTTTGTATACTTTCTGGCTGTGCCAGCGATATGAGAAAAAACCAATTTCGTTATTCCAATGATTAAATATTTAAGCGTGGATTCAACTTGATTCCAGTGTGTTAAGTATGTATATATCTATGAGAGCTGCCGATTGCAAAAAATGACTATAAATGAAAAAAATATAAAACAAAACAAAATATACGTATGCAATGAATATGAGGGGGAGATTTATGAAATTGCCTTTGGTGAATGATGAATCTCAAGTATTATACACGAAAATCAATGGGCATCAAAGTCTGTAGCAATCTACCATTAAATTAAGTTTAAAAAAAAAATATTGATTCGCAATAGATACAATAGTAGATTACCCTATTATACAGAGAAACTCGAACTTTCCAGCTCGACTTTGAAACACCTTCAACGCGATCAATTAGATTAATGTATAAAAAATAAAAAAAAGCAAAATGCGTGATGGGGGAAGAACTACTCGATTTGTGTGTGTGTGTGTGTGTGTGTGTGTGCGCGCTCGCGCGCGCGCGTGTGTGTGTGTGCGTGTGTGTATTCGAACATTATTTCGACATATAATATATATATACACCTCATCAAGGAATCCTACTCCGTCACAAGGCACTTGGAATATAGGTCTTATTTTACCTCTTTCAACAGTATAGCTATATGATTAAATACCTAGCGAGACTCTTTTTCTCACGATGCACTTTTTTCGCAAATAATACTAGGTGTGCGTGCGCGTGATCGTGCACGCTTCGCTGTAAGTGTCAAGCCGAATATGCATCCTATACTCCGCGGAAGTATATTTTCGCATTTGCTTCCGCGATCAATTCCAATACTGCACTATTAATTCTCCTTCCTTGTCGGTCGCTTTCATGAAACGTCCACGAGTCCATTCGTGACTTCCAACAATTTTTAACAATTCGTGTGACGGGAGCTTCGCATCAGCGGGATCAGTATGTTGGGACTTTGGGCCTGCATAAGGAACGGATCCTCCAGAAGCTGGGCTGCCGTCGCTCGATGAGCTGGGTCTCGTACCAGCATCTTCTCAAGGAACTTCTGCAGTCTCGGACTCACCTATGATAGTCACATGTTATAATCTCTTAGTTTCTAATAGTTTTTAGATAATAATATAATTAATAATATTATTCAATATTTTAATTTTCTTTCTAAATGATTTTTTCCTATAAAAATTTATAAGTTTTTACCTTGTGTGAATTTTTTAATTTCGGTGGTGGCATATCCCTGATGCGCCTCATCGCTTGCAATGGTGGCTCGTTGAAGAACGGTGGCTCACCGTCGACCATTTCGATAATCATAATACCCAGAGACCAGATATCGACTTCTGGCCCGTATGGTAATCTAAATAAGAAATGAATAGTGTGTTTCTATTGATGCATGTCTGATATCGACAACATTCTTATATAATATTTGTTCTAAAATAAAGATAATGAAATTTCCATAAAATCTAAAGGAAATGACATTTTGTAATTTTAGATTTGAGAATAGTGTACAATTGATTTCACGATGAACTAAATTTGTCGCTGAATGAATGAACGCTTTTTTAGAAAAAATATCAGGTTATTCGTTATTTAATATTTTATCTATAAATAAAGCACTTCCTGAATTGAATTTTTTCTAAGAATATTGAATAAAAGATGAAAAATTAATCTAGTCTTGCAATAACCGCACATCAAGATAATCAAATCCAATGCATAAAACCCTTTAAATTTTCATTCAATTTTACTTTTATTCCTATATTATTTGATTAATATTATTATTATTATCAAATCTGTAATTGAAAAGTAATAAAATTGAATTGTCTCAAAAATCGAAAAAAAAATACCTCGAAATAACTTCAGGGCTCATCCAGTAGGGCGTACCGACGAGAGACTTTCTCTTGGGCAGTTCTTGCGACACCTGCGCACAAAAACCAAAGTCGGAGAGCTTCACCCTTCCGTCGGCGGTCAAAAGAATCGAATCAGACTTGATGTCCCTGTGTATGACACCCTGCGAGTGCAGGTACTGCAGGGGCTTAAGGCACTGCAGGCACACAGTGGCTATCTGGCTCTCGTCCATGCGAGAGTGCGTCACTATGTCGGTGAGAGCGCCGCCCTCGAGGTACTCCATTACCACCCACAGCTCGTCGTTCACCAGGAAGCTGTCGTACATCTCGACGATGTTGGGGTGATGGTAGTCGCGCATTATCACGACCTCGTTGAACAGCAGCTCGCGTCGTTGCTGCTTTCGCAGGTCCATCTTCTTCACGGCCACCTGCCGGTTCGTGTTTTTGTCCGTGGCTATGCACACCGTGCCCGTGCTCCCTTCGCCGATCTTCAAGAAGTTCTCCAGGTTCTCGCGAGGGTCACCGTTGCTCACCTAAAAGAGCGGGTGTTTCGTTAAATACACATTTTTTATTCCATTAATATATTATGAATAAATAAGCATGAAGTCTATGCAAATGCATAGGAATGATTACGTACCACCATTTGTAATGCAGCTCTAAACTGTTCATGAGTCAACCTTTGCTCAGCATTTTGTTTTCCAGAGTTGTTCGCTGCTGCTGCAGCACCGGATGCAGCCACAGCCAGATTACCAGATGACATGGCACTTTTCATATTCTGGTTGGGATCCCCGGCTGAGCTGACTCCTGGCATGGATGACAAGCCACCTGCCTTTGACAGATTGTGCATGGACTGCGAGCTCTCGATGGGTTTTTGAAAGTGCGTATGGAAGTTGGGATTTTCCATTGGTGGATAGTTCTGGGCGTGTTTGGTAACGTTATGTGAGCTGAGTTGACTCAAAGGACGTTGGGAGGCTATTGAACCAACTGGTGATACTTTGGCCTGCTGGTTATGCAGCATCATGTTTTGCTGCTGTTGCGCCATTGCTCTCACAGGATCCATCTTGAGTTGCATATTGCCATTGTACTGAGCAGCCGTCGAAGGCATTGGTATTGAAGGGTTCATTCTTTGGAAATCATAGTCTTGTACCTGAGGGATATTAGTATTAGAAGTTGGACTCTGCATGCTTGGAATTGGACTTAGGTTCTGGAAGTTTATTGACAGATTCTGCGCATTTGTACTCATGTGTGGCAAATTTGGCGAGGACTGCATGTTGGGGTTAAGGTTTTGCAGATTCGGTATCATGCTGTGACCTGAGTTTGGCATTGGTCCAACACTTGATGAGTTTTGCCTTATTTTGTCCGCATAGCCATGAGGCTTGTTGTAGTTAGAGTACATTTGCGTTGGTGTTGGATTTGTTACCATTTCCTGCCCTTCTGGAACGGATGGAGGCAAATTTGTGTTATTCCTGTAATCCCTCCTTAGTCTTGGAGGACTGGACGATCGCAAAGAGTTAGACCTTGCAACACTACTCATTTTTGGCAAATTATTTTCCATGGGTTTTTCCCCCATAATTGATTTATTGATTTTTGCATCATTGTGACCACGCACTATGGTTTTTAAATCCAAAATTTCTGTGGGTGTGATTTCACTTGGGTCAACCAATGGCAGAGGCCTGTTGGTAGACTTTAGAATCTGATTGTTCCCAACAATGGAGGCCCATTGTAATGGTAAACCAACAAACTTTCCTTCTCGCTTGTCAAAGCCAGTATGCACCCTGTGCTCAAAATTTGTTGGAGTTGAAATTTGAGGTTTTTTCTTCTTTTTGGCAAACATTGTAAAGACTTTTTGTAACTTGTAGTCAAAGTTTCAAAGGAGATCTGAAATAAGACAAGATAATGTTAATCTTTTATTCCAATGTCAGTGTAATTTAGTAAGACTAATTATTTAAATCAAAACCCATATCCCATATCACTAAGTTTGTAATATTTAACACTTTCAATGCAGCATGAGTCACATATGCGTCACAAAATATTGTCATTTCTCTTTATTTATATACTCCTTGAAACAATAATCGTGATAACAAAATTTTTATAGTCAATTATATCTCTCAAAACCTTGAAAAAGGGAAATACCACAAAAATTTTTATTTTTACTTTAAATTTTAATTTAAGGTTTAAAATATTATAGAGATCACTTGCATTAGTCGCAATGAAAGTGTTAAATATATTTGAATAATTAAATGGAATGAAAGCATAAGTTACATAAAATAGATTAGAGTTGAATAAGTTGTACTGTAAGCAGATAACCAATGTGTGTGTTATGAACTATGCTCCAAAGCTCCACTTTCAGACAAACTACAAATATTCACTTTGGACCAAACATTCAACAAACTAGTTTAATCCCCAAAAAATAGCTAAGCTCGTTATCATGACTATTAGCACTGAATTTTATTCTAAAAATACCACAGGTCTCAAGCTCTCCTGCCTCCCATTTCAGGAATTTCCTGCTTAGTGCTCATCCTGTCAACATGCACATTGGCTATCTACAAAACAAACACTCCAATTTCCACTGGTAACAGTAAAGTCAGAGTAGAAGTACGCAAGTACTTTGAGGGGAAAGCCTGTGTGTGCATGAAAAAGTAGAGCTATCATTAGTGTGGATAGTTACATGCTTCTTCCATCGGACACACGTTCAGTCACACAAAGTAGCGCGCATTCCAAAGCACACAAACGGCTATTAGGACGTTTTAAACAACCAGCAGAAGGCAGGCAGGCGTGTCTATATACAGATAAGCAACGTACGTATTAAAAGGCGTGTTAGACTCTTTCGGCTCTGTGTCATAAGCCGGGCGTAGCTGCTGCTGCTGCTGTTGTAGCTGCTGTCGCGTCGTCGACCTCGCGACGGCGGCGGCGGCTGCTTTCCACTACTAACCACCGCTGCGGCGGCAATGCCGACATTTTGCACACACGTATAAGAACATTCGCGAGCACGCGCGCACCTTAATTCTTTTCCTTATGCTTCGGCTAGCACTACACGTATGTGTGTAGGTACGTATGCGCTCGTGCGCGATTTTCCAGAGAGGAGAGCCGAGAGGCACACTTTCGGGGCTTCCACTCTCTCTCTCTCTCTCTCTCTCTCTCTCTCTCTCTACGCGCTCCGAGAACCAGTGGACGGAACGGATTAAATCGTGGGGCGCGGCGCCGCGTTTATGCACTTACGCACACTCTCACTCTCTCTTGTTTGCATAGTTCCCGCAGGTCTCGTCGCCGTATCGGTGCGTCTTCAAGAGACCAACGTAGATAAACCAAAAACTAAAGGAGGATATAGTAGATAAGTATAAATAAGATAACGATTCTGTCTTCTGTTCTGCGCGGCGCGTCATGCAGGCAGCTGCCCTCGACGAGGTGCGGACTGCGGGGCGCATAGGTCGAGCGAGAGGGTGGGGGGGAGGGGGAGATGCGACGCTACCTGCAGGTGCTTCTCGGAGTTAGTCGAGGCATCCGCCCGATTTATAGATATATGGGAGAGAGCGTGTACCTATGTGTGTAGGTATATACTATACTATACAACAGACGTGTAGTGCGCGCCATTCAATGAGAGAGAGAGGGAGAGAGAGAGAGAGAGAGAGAGAGATGTTCCGAAATTGAATTCCCAAGTTTCCTAGGTTGGTATCTTCCCCCACTATCACTCTCGCTCTCGCGCGTTCCGCATGCAAAATTGCAAACAGCTGAAAGCAGCTGTTAAGTACTGCGGAAGCGATGTTCGCGAGTTTTTTCGCGTTGGGTGTTTGTTTGAACTCCACGTTGTGCGAGCTGTGTGAGATGCGAGCCCTCAGGGTGTACTTTTGGTGTTTTTTGCCAACGTTTCTTTGAAGTAAATTAGTACTTTTTACACCGTGTGTAATTTACCCTATTGAAAATATATATGTAAATTATCAACGTAAATAATTTATGTAGATAATTTATATAGAAAGTCCAAATTTGGACTTTTATCTACGTAAAGTAATGTTTAACGTAAATAATATATATATCTATTAATGTTTTCTTAATTAACAAAAATTATTTATTATTACATAAGTAGTAGTAATTTTACGTTAATATAAATTTAATTATATTTGTAATATTTATAACTATTTAAACTTATAGATGTAACTGTATACTTTTTTT
>JAPYZO010004820.1:0-23208 GCA_030522905.1 Torymus flavipes | reverse complement strand
ATTCTAAGATCAGCAGAAGACATCAATATAAAGATTTTGTAAAAAGTGTGTAGGTATAATGTCCTATAAAACTGCTCTAGCTTATTTTCTCTCCAATAAAGTATGATATTTCGTATAGTAAAGAAATTTTCCTAAATTATGAGTACCACTGGATTTTATACTGCCAATTTCTGCTTCTGCGAGCCAGCAAAAATGATTACACTCTCACCCGTGCTTAATCAGTAGAGAAAAATATGTCTCACTACAGAGTAAAAAGGGAAGAAGTAGCGTCTCTCATCATATCTTTGAAAAGGTTTCCCAGCGAGAGGCGATGTGATACTGAGGGGATAAAGTACCTGTATATAGCCACTCATAGTAATTAACGGACGCGACGTCGCGACGCAGCAAAAGACATCTTAACCCTCGCGGGAGGGTGAACCGGAGGAAAAAGCTACGAGCTTGAAATGTTTCATTGACCTCAAAGAGGAGCATATACTATTTTGTTTGCGGATATATAAAATAAAAGAATTTCAGCAAGCCTGAGGGGGGATAAAGAAAACAAGGAATGTAGGGAAAGAAGAAAGAAATATTCATTAAGGGCTGACGGTCAGACACCTTTAAATTTTTCTTCTCAAAATCACCTTAAAAAAATAAATTGCAATTATTAGTAATACGTAGAAGTAATATTCTGAGAGTATATTGAATTCGTGATAAAATAAATCCCCGAAAAATGTTCGACCCATTGTATCTAAAGATATGGCCATTTCTAAATTTTGGCATTACCGAAACCTGCAGGTCCAGGAACTTAATGGATTTCTATGGAACCGGTCTTAAATTGTAATAAGTAAAATCATTAGGGAGTAATCTGGTCTTAAATTGTTGGTACTTTATGTCTCCTTTCGCCGTAGAGTTGTACGTATATAATTTATTTAAGTCAATAATTTTTTAAGGCCAAAAACTGCTTCAATTTAATTAATATACTGTGTATACTTTTGCGTATTGATTTATCGAGTTAGCAAACAATTAATCCTCAAAGCTTTATAAAAAATTGTTCTTATTTATACTATAAAGACTAGTTCTTTTAAATTAGTAAAAAAACAAAACTAGAAATTATTACTACTTACTGTATCATTGATATAAGCATTGCACTTTTAAGGAAATGTATAGAAGCCGATTACAGATTTCTACCTCGAATTTCATATTATTTAAATTTGTTTTAAAATTTTCTAAATTATCCCCGGCATCTACGATTCATGGCGAGTTAATGAACACTGGATGATAAATAATTGGCTTCACTTTTCAAGCGTTGATGTACAATCAGAAAACTAAAATTTTGATTCGACTCAGAAGCTTCAAAATACTCTACAGTCCGAATTCCCATCGTGTAGTCAGAAAACTGCTTAATTGAAAATAATTATGAACTAGGCTCGAAGCGAAGCTTCTCATCTGCGATAAAGTTCGTGGTATGGTTGATTTTGCAATGTGCCTCGGGGAGCGCCATATTGCGCGGTTTTAGCACCGCCGCTGGTATTACGACGGCGTAATATTATTCGAAGCTCTCACGGATGATCGATCGGTTCGCGTTTACGTAACTTTCATCTTTTTTCCCGCCAGCGGGAGCGTACAACCGAGGGTAGCTCTCTCTCTCTCCCTCTCTCCCTCTCTCTCTTTCTTGCATTTACCGTTATCACTAAGATAATTTTTGATCGATCGTTCGCCGCATTACAACACAGCCCGGTAGCGTCCTTATAAAATTTCCAGCAACACTATTATCTTCACTTGCTAAAATTTTGAATTTCTTTTGTTGATAAACAAACTTCACCCACCACCCAACAAACACGCGTGTTCCAAGATATGTATCTGCAATAAAACCGATTGATATTGATAGAAATTTGATTAAGATCGTATTTTTCTATTTTAATTTTCATAACTTATTCAGCCAAGTTTCTACGATAATTCTACCATATTCTTGCACTGCAAAACATCAGGAAAAAGAAACGTACCAATGGTGGCAGTATCAATGGTGGCTCTACCAGCGATTCGCATAACGTCTCGCCCAATTTTGGGAGAATAATCATCCCTAACGGATGTTTATGTGGGGTTTATAAGAGTACGCATATATAAATTTTTATTTAAAATATAAAAAATGACTCATTTATGTAACTATTGTCAAGAGCTTTCGTTACCATTGATTTACCTATTTAATATTAAGCCAATACAATACTTGAAAAATCTGTCAAATTACGCAAAACGGTGTATCAGACAAATTACTAAATAAAAATATGAACATGTATATATTCGTTATGCTGTTTACATATATACGTTATGCTCGGTGTAGTGTTAATGAAACATCAATGCAGTTAACGCTTCACACTCTTTCAATTTATTATGGTAAAACTTTATTGTCATAGATACTTTCTCAACTTATTAACGGAGAAAAAAACGACGTTTGAAGTTTGAAGTGCGTTTTTCTCCAACAAAGTTTTTGAAAAATCGATTTAAAAAAAGATACATGTTACAAAAAAGATTCTAAAATGTATTGATTTCTACCATCAAAAAACAATTGATGTGCGTCGCTTAGTTAGTTGTTAGTGTCGGGCAGAACAGAGAGAGAGAGAGAGAGAGAGAGTTATATTAGTTGCCAGTAAGTTTTCAATGAAATAACACGTCACGGCAAGATAACCCGATTTGTGGATATCTTTGAATGGAGTTTATTAGTTGAATGCAAAATTGTGTTGTGATTTATCTCTTCTGCTGTATTTTCGATATGTTCCGAACAGATTTTATATGGAAAAATAGCGTGGGGTGTTAATCACCCTCTCCTGTAGATACGTAAATTCAAGGAAGTACTGTAATCGAAGGTTAAAAATATAGATACTTTGTAAAATATCGGTCTAGGAAACATTAGTCAATCATGCGGCGATCGTCGTCCCCCGAAAAGAAAGCGAATTTCCACCGAAAGTGGCAAACTTTGAACCATACTTTAACGCCACACTGAGATTATTTCTGCGCGAACTTGTACATTCTTGCAGTCTCACACTGCAGTCTTGCTGCGCTCTTTATCCCCGTTGTTTCGATGTTCGCGCGCGACTATATCGCGCCTCTGACACTCGATTGAACGACGAAACTTTTCCAGTAAGTTTAGGCTTGCAATGCGAAAACCAGCTCGCTCCAGCTCGCGCGCGCGCGTACATGCGCACGTCAGAGGAGACTTCTTTAACGAGGCTATTGCAATGAAACTTTAACCGCCGCACCACCGAGGGGTAATTAATAAATGACGCGCGCACTCTGCTGGCGGCAGCCGTGGAGCAGCTTCCCCTCGGCCTCCCTCTCAGCTTCGTTCCCGTTTCGTGTACGAAAATCCTTGATTACTTTGCCCCCGTCTTTCTCTTTGGCTGTGGCTGCGGCTGCTGCTGCTACTACTCCTCATGCCTTCTTGTTCTTTTGCCGTCTCGCTCTCGACAATGGCCCGTCTCACACAGCCGTACCAATCGTGCGCACACTGAGGAGACCGCGTCGAATTAAATCCGCCGATAGCTTTTTCTTCTCAGTCTCGCTACCGCGATGAGCAGTTTAATTAAAAAGGTAGAGGGAGTTTGATAACTTTCTGAATGTTTGTAAACTCGAGATGTTTTGAGAAGCAGATTTTTATATTCAATGCGATACTATATTACTGAACGCTAAGAATCTCTTATCCAATCAAATTAATTTCGAACTATGCTGTATGGTATGCTCACAGAACTGAGGAATAAATATACCGAATATTTGTATTTTGGTTCGAGCAATAGTTATAAGACATTAATTTTAGATTTAAAATAATAAATTATGAAATTTGTTCAATACAGCAGTAAATGATTTAAGATATTGAACATAGTTCAACTTCAAAGCGTCTGCTAAAAGAGCTAAATAAAGGGTCTCTCCCCCCTCCCCTCCCCTTTATATATAGGTGAAATGCCACAGTTCCTATGGGATTCCCAAATATTTTGATAGCAGTTTAGGCATGCGAAATGATGACCTCATGGGATTTTTAGACCCCCTCTTCTCGCCCTACCTCTTCAAACCACCTAAAAAATGGATATTTTCATAAATAATTTTATTAGCAAAATAATTGCTATTGAAAAATCCGAAAAATATCCGAGTGTATTCTACATAAAAATACACATCTTCTCAAATTTTTCATAATTTTAAAACCTCAAAAAGTGATCTAAAAAAAAAAATTGAATTAAAATCACTTAATAATTGAGCCATATTGAGATACAGACGTGAAGTTTTGTGAAAAAATGAATATTTGTACTCTTTATGTGCCAGAATTTTTTCAAACTTTTCCAAGTGGTGGGCCTTAAAATTTAAGTAGAACACGCTCGTATTTTTTCGGATTTTTCCTTTGCTAAAAAAAATTATTTATGAAAAAATTAGTTTTTTAGATTGTAGAGAGGAGAGTAGAAGAGAGGAGCTAAAATACCGTGAGAGGTCATCATTTGGCATGCGTGAACTGCTATCAAAATATTTTGGAATTCCAGGAACGGTGGCATTTCACATATGTAAATAGAGGATACACCCATTTGTGACTACGATATTCAAAACGAATATTGATATTTAATAATTTTATGATAATGTAATGAACAGAGTTTATAATAACATAATTTTTTTAAATTCCCTTAAAAATATATTAGAGCTGGTTGAGGTATTCTTCGTTGATTTAATCACTGAAAAACTTTTTGCCCGTCAGGTGTCAGTGTGAAGTAAGATAAATGGAGAAAGGGGACCCCGATAATGTTCTATTCTTAGTCCCCGGGTAATTTAAAAAACAATTTCAACCAAACTCGTGTATCTTTTAGGTGGAATATAGTAAACGAGTTGAGTGAAGTCCGAAAGTTTCGTATCAGCATCGGCAGATTTTGCCGGGCGCGAAGAAGAAATTCGTATACAGATCCCGAGCAATATCTTAATGTCCGATCTTATTTTCAATACATGTCAAAGTAACACTGCCACACGCGGGTGGGCGACCTATATTTTTTGAAAAGTTATCCCCCCCCCCCACCCCGCCTCTTCTTCTTCCTTGTGCCGAGGCGTCAAGGAAGATAACCTAATTCGATTAAGCATATACGAAATTCCGTGCCGGTCCTTGGATAAATTTTAAAGTTTCTCGATTTCCGCGCCTCGCCGGCGCGCAAATAACGGCGCAGGGAACGAGTAACGCACGCGCCGCCGTTGGTACTCTAGGAAAGAAAAAAAAAAGATGAGAGAACCCAAAAGGAGGAGGGAAGTAAGTAAGGCGGTGGCGAGAGAAAAGTTCCACGACGACGGACCTGGAGACGAGGCGAATGAGAAAGTTGCCGCTTTCCGGAACGAATTTGAATATTCGACTGGGTTTCTTCGGCGCGTAGGACGTCGTCGTCGTGCGGGACAACGACAAAAGAGAGGAGAGAGGTAGAGTTGTGGAGAAAAATCTTCTGGGCACTCTTTATGCCGCTGCCGTTCTTTCCTCTTCCTTCGGGTCGATCTGTCTGATGTCGTGGGCGCTGCGCATTAATGCCGCTCTTCCTCTTTTTGCAAATGTCACAGACAATTAGCGTAAGATTTCCACGCAAACAAGGAGCTACCGGGAAGTTCTCGTGGTTGAGAAACTGCATCTAGAATAATATTGGTTTCTTTATGAGCTTCTTGACTTACTCAATGAACATTGGTTGAGAAATTTATAAGAATATCTTATAAAGTGTTCGTACTTTTCCATTACGGGGTGTATTAATATCGATTTCGCATCTTTATGGTTGTGGTTATTAAGACTTTAAAAAACCTTTCTTAGAAGATTTTTCATGTCGTTTCTTTTTATTCAATTTACCATTAAAGTTGTGTGTTATTAATTCAATATTATTCATTCAAGAGTCTTATACAAAATATTTAATCCTATTGAGAGTATTAAAGCGAAAGAAAAAAGAAAGAAACATAACGAGGAGAGGAAAAGTGAGGCGTAAACGCGAGAAGAGAATGGGTGGAGGATTCGCGCCCGCTGAAAGCTCCATCGACCCATCCACCTCGTAATTATTCGCTTCATTTACAGCCCATTAATCATCGCGCGCGCCAAGTTTTTACACCCCTGGCGGAACATTTGTTGGCCGCCCAGCAGCTTAATTGACGGCCTACACAACGGACAATTGTTCTTCGGTCACAGCCTCCTCCCTTCATGCCGGGCCCATTGTTAAGCAAAGTTTGGAGAGAAGATGTAAGAGGCAAGTGAAGTTTATCGGCTGCCGTTTGCCGCGAGGGAGAGAGAGAGGGCGAGAGCAAGAGAGTCGATGCAAGCTAGTCAGCTGGGCTGCGAGAAGAGACGAAGTGGGTGGAACCGGGGAAATTAGACCTATGCCGTGCTCAGAAAAGAGCAATCTTGTCGGTAATTGTGCGGGACATTCAGGAACCCTTATTTCGCGTGAGAGAGGGATGCCTTTAGATGAGGAGAAAGAGAGTGGAAGATAGAGCGAGATGAGGGAAGGGAGCTGGGTTACCCTAATGGGATGTATCAAGCACGCGATTTGAGTTAATAAGGCAGAAACCTTCCGTGAAGTTGGACCTTTTAAAATACTTTTCTATAATCGGCTGTAAGTTGCACCAATTGATTCCTCTCGAGGCGAATTTAAAATCTTTTATTCAATAGCTTCATTAAATGTTTTATAGAGCAACGTTTTTCAAGAACAAATCTATTAAAGTATAGATAATTATAAAATTTATTTTTTAATTTAATAATTTATGTTACAATTTGATCTTTGATTTCTAAAACTATCTTTGTTGAGCTTTACCATCATTTAATATCGATGTAATATAATTCAAGGTTGCCAGAGTGTTACTTGAGTATTAACTGGTCTACATACTTTGTACATGAATAATTTACTGAGGTATTAGAGAACCTCTTCCGTGGAACAAGAAACTATAGTCTCGCTCTGCTGTGTTCAAACAATGAAAATCGATTGTCCTACAGTGCACTTACTATGAGGGGGAATCTGGATTTTGTGAATTGTGCATAGCTAACTTGTGTAGATGAATAAATTTAATATTTAAACTGATCTAGTCTTTTTAATTAATATATAGTTTAGTGTTTATCTAAATTCTTTTTACGTATGTAGACATCCTTAGGTGCTATTTAGATTGCATTTTACACTTCAGAAATCAGAAATTGACCTTTGGTACACACAATCAAACCGTAGTACGGACTATTCGCCAAAGTTAAGTGCAATTAAGTAGTCAGAAAATCACGTGGATGACACGAGATATTAGCGCTCATTTTTGACAGGAGTTTCGTGGTCGCTATAGTATTTCGTGCCGAGTCAGCTGCGTTCGATTAGGCATAATTCCTCCACTTCGCCTTTAACTCGCCGCTTGCTGAGCTTTGAATTCATTGGTAGCAACGTTTAGTTGAGTATTTGACCTAACGCGATTCACCGCCAGTCGCCACGGAAATTTCAGCTGGTTCGCAGGAATTCAGTGAATCGCTTGCACGCGCGTGCACTCTTTCTCTTTTTCTTTTTTCGTTTCGAACGAAAGTCCTCTTTGTTTGACGTCGAGAGACTGCAGGAACGAAGAGCACGTACAGTTTCGGTTTTCGTTGATACGCAGCTGTTGTGTGTATGTTTTTTTTATAAATCACGTTGACTGTTGCTAGCTTGTGTACCCCAGCGATACAAGATGATCGAATCTCAACCGATGAAAAACTTTTATATTATAAGATTTGTTAGGGGTGATTTACTACATGTAGTCTATTTTTTTTATAATTTACCTAAAAAACATTACCATCAAAGCCGTTTAGGTTTTTCCAAAAATGAATAGAGAATAAATAAAATACATAATTTTAATTTTTATAAATGTAAACAAAAGTATTTCAGCTGATAAAATATTTATAAAGTAACAGTAACTAATTCGGATATGTTTCTGGGAGAATGTTAAGAAAAAACTAATAGACATTAAATTACAGTACATCTTCTAGCAAGAAAAAATTTGTGAACCCACGAATAGTGCACTGAATGTGTGTACTTTATACGGTCATCTTTTAGATTGATATTTTTGTAAACAAATGAAAATGATTCGGGAAATTTATAAATAACTCATCAACTATATTTTTCCCATCTTTAGCCAGTTATATAATTAAGCTTTAATATGAAGTAGAGCTGACAAAATATGTGTGTGGCGAATCAGGTATATAGCCAAATTAGCTAGCTACCTTACATTCTTTTTCTATATTCCAAAATTTCATAATTTCTTGAAATAGCACATTCATTATGATTTCTAATGAATTTTCAGAAGTTGAAGGGTATATTAGTAAACTTTAGGAAATGGATAGGGGTAATAAATTAGTTTGTTTTTACTGTTTTACTTAACATCTAGCCGAGTTAATACCCTAGCGACTTGGGCGGGCGAGAGGAGGCAGAAGAGCGAAATCGATGGCTGACCGAACTGGGAATATCTACTGTGACCCGGTGGCAGCCGTGCTGATACTATTCAGTATGCAGTAGAGCACCTGAGACCAACGGCCCGTATTTCGTTCACTAATGTTCTAACTTTTCATCCCCGTTCCCGCCAATTTTCAAATATCGATTTCTCTGTATCAGAATATTTAACGCTGCCTAAATTCTCCGTGACGTTGTTGCGGCAACTTCTTCACCAGCAAATATAGATGTCTCTTATACGAATGAAGTGAAGCGTTGTAGCAATCGAATAAAACTTACTTTAAAGCTCTTCTTTTAACGATTTATCGACTAGTATTTTAAATTGTGAAGATACTTTTTTTTTTACTCAAAATGGTGGTGATAAGTTTCGAACCCAGAGTCTTGAATTTAAAAGACCGTATCTCTAGTAGAAATTCATGTATATGAAATGGTCAAAAAAATGAATGCTTTTCCAACCATTATTTGCCTATATCATAGATTGCATTGCATTGCATTCATTGCATAGGAAAGAACATTACAATCCATTGGATAATTTACCAAAATATGAATAAATAACATTTACTAAAAAATCATTTGTTGTACTCATTCTATGAATAATTCAGCAAAACTTTCATTTCTCCATCTTATTCTGTCTATTTTACTTCTCAGAATAACAACAAGCCTTGCACTAGTCATTTCCTAACTAAAATAACTGACCAACTTGTTTTCTCTAATTTTAAATTCTTTGAAATACTGAAGAACAAGCGTGTACCAGTTGTTGCGGAACTCATTCTATTTTATAATTCATTAAATAGTCAAACAATAACAAAACATTGTTTCATCGTAGAATATAAATGGCGAAGAAAAGTATCTATAGTCTTAGCCCATTCGCAGTAAAACTAGTTATATATTAGAAAAATAATAAAATCAATTTCCATCAGGCATATAATGGATACAACATTTTTCTTTATTTTATCACAATAAGAAGTTAAAATGATTCCATTGTTGTAGATGTTTTGTTATTTTCTTTATTATTCTGTAGCTTTGTATTGTAAAATAAGAAAAAAATATTTTCTCAAAGCAAATTCCGTGATTGTACAATCTATGAGGGCGTATAGAGCCCGAAAAAAATAAAAATACAAGTGCACGTGCGCTTTAAGAAACGACAAAATCTATCATCTCGTCTCCCCCTGGCTCCAAGAGAGGAAATACAATCGCGTGAAAGCGACAAGGCCGGCGGAGTGCCGTCCGCGGGACGATAACCCAGCCACAGAGCGATTACGCACGCCGTTTTCTTCGTTGCGTAACGGCCTTCCTTCATGCGTGCGCACTTCGTCGTCGTCATCCTTTCCTTGCGCTGCATCGCGCAAGCTATTATATCGCGTCGGGATAATGGCGTCGTGAACGTACCCCACATGCCCGCAGTTCTCTCTCACCGAGCGCGCTCGCGCTTCTTTGTGACCCTTTGTGGAAAAAAAGTAGGAGGATAAGAAAACACCTCTACGGTTTACGTACGTCGAATAACTATAAACGGAGGAGCAAGAGGAGCCAGCCAAGTGCTGGAGAAATAAATAAGGATAAGACGCAGGAGGGAGGAAGGGCGGCGAAAGGGATGAAAAAGTGGTATTATCTATTTGTTCTCCCGAAGCCTTTATGGTCCCGTATAATGTAACAATTGCAGTGTTGCGCTGTACGCGTTTTCTTTGTATTCTTTATTGGAAGATGTACAGTATGGCAAAAGAAAAATTAAATTTCAATTAGTCAACTGTCGTGGAAAGTGGACTAAGTTTGCCGGGCAGAAAATTCATTTACAAGAGTTGTTTATGGAAGAAAAACTCTAAAACGAGATTCGTCAAAAGTTTTAGACCATCGTTGCGTATTCGAAAAATAAAAGTTAGAATATCATAAAATAAATATAAAACTGTTTTTTTTCTTCTAGTAATTATAATTAATTTTTCTTTTTTGTAAATTGTGTCTATATTTAGATGTTCATTATTTTAGTATCTTTGGATACAATCTTTGAATCCTAAAATTTTTATCGCGTGTATCACACATTATTTTTTGACACTTCGTGCGTAAACTGCTATTTTTGCGCATGCATGTAAAGTGAGCCTGCATAAAAAAGGCACTTTACAGACGTAGTGTCAAAAACATTATTATTTTATCAGAAATAAACTGTTTGTTAGCACATTTTTGTTTTTATTTTTCTTAGAATCAGTTAGTTTCTAACTAAAACTTAATTAATAGTTCATCGATTGTTCTTCGCATCTCTACCTTTCATGCTTGTAAAAAAAAAACTTTGAATTCTAAAATCTCATTTTTTCCAGTAAAACTCTTTTTTATATCGAAACTGATATCCTCTTACATTTTAGAGTCAAAAGTATAATACCAAGCATTCGCTACTTTCATTAAAATGTGAAAATACTGAAATTAAAATCCAAAAAGCTGTTGTGCAGCAGCACCATTATTTATCACGGTGGCGCATAAAGAGATGGCACCGTCCACGAGATATATTAGGGATATAGAAGCCGGCCAGTGGACAGTGAGTAAGGTGGTACCGGGACGAAAGCGGGTACGCGAGCGCGAGGAAGAGAAAAGAGATCGTCCGAAGAAATAAGAGGCAGAAAAAAGAAGTTCGTGCGAGTGGAATTCAGCGGGTCATGGGGGGCGCGAGCGGGAGAGAGGAGAGTAAAGTGCAGCTTTTTACAGAGCCCAGGCCAGTCTGAACTCATTTCTCTCTCTCTCCTCCCCATCCTCTTTCTCCTTCGCGGCGTCGAGAAGAAAAATCCCGCAACATTCCTCCGGCCGTATATTTTTGTCGGCCATCTCCAGTCGTGGCGAGGGTGAGAGAGATGGAGGTTGCGGAGGCGCGTGTACACAGGCGCTCGTGAAAAGTCTTCGCACCTCCTCTTATTTGCCCCAGCGTCGTCGTCAAAAGCACGGGCGCGAGAAAGCACGCTTTTTTCATTGCCGCCTCTCCTTTGCGGTAGCAGAGATCTCCTGGATTTCTTTTGGTCGCTCTGTGTCTTAGCGAGTGCGCAAAGGGACTCGGAATTGACACTGCATTTGATGTATTATTATACTCTGTGTATACTGCTGCTGTTGACACTGAGAATTGTTTGTCGTGATGAATAATAATTGTTCAATTTCAACGGAGTTTGTTTTAGTATTACGTAATTTGGTGTTACGTTGAGTTTCGAAATTGAATGAACTTGGTTTTAAGATTAGTTACGTAAGTTGTAAAAGAAAATTGTTTTCGACCATATGGTTGGATTGCGAAGGAAATTTCTCTTGTGATAAATGGTATTTATCTTCTAAATTTATGTATATCTTCAGTTAATGAGAAAAAATGTTTTCTGTTCTACATTAAATTATACTTTATATTTTAAGTCTTTAGGAACATCGTTTTAACTAGTACACGTACGGTAGCAAGAGAAAAATCTAGCATGTTTAATCTGGGTACACCTTAGCCATAAATTTTCTGGTACACAACTTTCGCAGTTTTAAAGAAGCAGTGCTAGGAAATTTACAGCACATTTTGTTAAGCTTTCTCCCATTTATTTACGCGAGAAATAATCATTTAATTAGATTTACATCTTCTGAACTGATCATACGTAAGTTAAGGATGTTCAATGATTACAACAAAGTTAACAGAAGTCTTTGAAATTTGAATATATCATTACTTCTCGAGCTCTTATGGGAGATGAGGTTATGTGATCTTTGAACATAAAAATCTTTTATAAAAAGTTAAGAAATAAAGTTAATAGACCTTCATTTTAATAGAAAAATAATCAAAGAATAAAAACGCAAAGGGATCTTGGCCACTTGGAATTTTGGAAAGAAGTAGGTGAAAACGTAAACAAAACGCTGAGAGTGGACCCTCTGAGCCTCGCCCCGCAGCATGACCCCATTGAACATCCTTAATTCAAAAGCTTGTAGTAAAAAAAAAGTTTCAAAACCAGTCAGTAATCTAGAATTTTAAATGAAACATTTTAGCTATTAAAGCTCCATAACTTGATAACAGTATTACTGTTTACGTCGCTATTTAAGCATGTCATTAATTATACCACCTGCTATAATGCATCTCATAAGTTTCATCATGAAATTTGAGCATACATTACTTCTTCACCTACGTTATTTTGAACATCGCGCTATTAAAAATAGATTAAAATAAATTCACTCTCAAGCTCAAATTTTCCCGCTACCTCATATCTCTGTCGGAATTCCGGCATACCTTGCATACAGTCGCGCGCGCGCCCGCGCATCTCACCGTAATGTTTTTACTACTGCAGTGAGTACATACCACGCGTGCCCCCGCGCACACACGCGCGTAGGATCGCCCGGTGCGGCGAGACGACATAGACGCGTTGCGGACTTTTTTAATGGCGCCCTCGTGGTGAAGTGCCCGAGGAGCGTTTCGCGACGACTTCGTCATCGTCCTCGTCGACTACGACAAAGACGAACAATTGACCGTGGTGTAGGAGAGAAGGTCTCGCGCTCGGATTGTCTTTGAATTTTTCAGTCTGCTTTTAAGTGCTGTGATAAAACTGGAAGAGCAGACGAGGCTGCGCGCCGGCAAACGAACAGAGAAAGAGAGAATTGGGGTACAAGAGTGAGAGCGAGAGAAAACAAAGAAGTTGGAAAGAAAGAGGCAGTGTGCTTGAGGAAATAATAAAAATGATTTTATTTTTCTCTACGAGCCTTGGGTCAGATTTGCTATTTTTTTTCTTATTTATGATGGAGCGCAGTTTTGATTGTGCACGCGGCTAAGCATGAAATTGTTCTTTACTTTGTTTAAGATTTCATTTATTACTATTAAGAAGAGATGACAGAAATCATTTCTTTTTGTGACATTAGGTACTGCTATGCAAAAAAATTAAATGAACTTTAATTTCAATTTATTACTGGTATTTATTCTTTTCATGCTAAACTTAGAATACGTGTAAATTGGTTTACTTTAGCAAACACTTTCCTAATCTATCTTTTTAATGCTTTAGTTATAAAGTCTCGCCTCGGCGAAATCGAAAAACTTCATTTTATTTCATGATGAAATTATGACATTAGAGCATACATTTGAATTTTATCGTTCCTCTCCTACGGTAAACCTTTTTCCCTTCTTCGCTGCCACTTTCTTCATCCCACAAGCTCAAGTTTTTCCCCCACGCTCAAGACGATATCTACCGGCACTTGTGTACGCAAAGTTTCGCGCGAGCTTGCGCAGGATATCGCCGGGAAAAGTATAGATAGCGGTCGGCTGTTGGCTCGGCCTGTATACACAGAGTTAGCGGGCCCGGCCTTAATCGAGATTCGTTTGTCCGTACTAATCGAATCGAGCTCGGGATAATTTGAGATTTTTTTTCCTCCTGTGCACTCGTTTTCTCCTGGCTTCTTATCTACGCGGCCCTCAAAATGAAGCCTCGGCCGGCCTTCTTTGCTCTTTCGCCACTTCGT
Organism: Torymus flavipes; assembly: GCA_030522905.1. Classification (NCBI taxonomy): domain Eukaryota; kingdom Metazoa; phylum Arthropoda; class Insecta; order Hymenoptera; family Torymidae; genus Torymus; species Torymus flavipes. The sequence goes on along the minus strand of JAPYZO010004820.1, from coordinate 9,364 downwards.
TCTCGAGGTCGAACCCTCGGCTAAAAATGAGAAGCAGAGAGGGCGCGAAAGAAGAATGTGTTTTTTTCATTCTTCTACGGCAGAAGATCGATTTTGTAATGAAATTATGTCGAGGAAGACATTATAGGAATTGGCAATTAACACCTTACCTCTGCTATTGCATTAGAAGGACATCCTCCATATCGAGTCTCGATCGGCCGTGCGCTCTTTGCCTCTTTCTACTCTCTGACCTCTCCCCTCTCTCTCTCTCGCGCTCTCCTCTCGACAGCGTGTTTATAATTGCATTCCGTGTAATTAACTAAAAGGGGAAAGAGAGAAAGATGGAGAGGGGTTGCAGCGTCTTGAATGCTTACTCGGAAGCAGAGAAATTGGCTGAAACAAAGATAGAAGGATCCTGATCGGGCACTACTGCTAAGTGGAGTTAAAATTTTATCTATATAGATATATATCTCGAAACTCGTTTCTTATTTGTAGAAAATTTATTTGAGTGTTGAATCGATTTTCAATTTAGACGTTGCTGAAATTCTTATAGCTGAACAATTCCATAAATGGAATTGAAGATAATACGTCTATAGTATTATATTGCAATACAGAGCATTGTGAATCCAGATATGAGAATATGGCTATTTATTCTAGATTTTTTTTTTCAATATTATCTTAAATCATTGCAAACACTGAATGATTACAATATTTTTACAAAATTTGAAAATAAATTTAAATAATGAAAAACTAACTAATTAAATGTAACTAATAGAAGAGGAGAAAATCTGAGCTTTGTTACAGGGATGTAATCAATAATGAGATTTAAAAAAAGGCTAAACTTTGTAAAAAGTGAAGAAAGTAATAATTCTCTGGCAAGGCCTTTTCCTCTTTCTCTTCCTCGTGTTTTTACGAACTTTCATAGCTTTCTGCAGCCGTGCCAGAAGAGGCGTTCTCTCTCTCTCTCTCCCTCTCTCTCTCTCTCTCACACACACACACACACAGCGTTCAGGTGCAACCGTGTGTGCAGTCGCCTTGTTTTCCTTGAGCGGTATAAAACCGGGGTAAAAAGGGCGGTTAAAGTCAAGGGAAGGGAGCTTCTTGCACGCCGCTGTGTTCCCGGTCTAACCCTATGAGCCCTGTATAATTAATTTGCCCTGCTTCTGCCCGGCCCATCTTTTTGTGTCTTTAGCTGCGACATACGCACACACACACCCACACGAACTCTGCGTTCTTGGTCGAGCGCGCCTACCCAGCGGTTCTTAAGGATTTTGCGCTTAATAACAGGATTTGTGAGATGAAACTTTCTTCTTTTTGAATTTTTCGGCGGAATGTTCTTTGTTACGAGGTTTTTTGAGGGATAAGATTTTCGAGTGGTGGTGAAGTTAAGAGATATTTGATGTTACGGTTTTGCTAGCCTACGATTTTAAGATAATTACCTTGGAGTTTCTACTGCAAAAGAATCTTGAGAAAGGCAACTTTATTAATTTTAAATGAAAATACATTCAGCAGGGCAAGAAAGTTTTTGTTTTATAACAATGGAGGTTTACTCTTAATTATTAAGTAACTGAGTCAAATATAATAAGCTTAAATGTTTTTAAGTTCGTAATTGTTACGTGAATAATTCAATAACTATTTAAAAAAGAAAGTAAAATATGTTGGCTCTTCTAAACTATCATTTGATTATGTTATTTGCTATTCAATAAGTATTTTATTGGTCACGTAGAAATGGGTTGCATTATTGAAGATGATTAAAGCTTTTAATGATTTCCTATACCGATCACATGCAGAACTGCAAAATACTCGACAGTAGATCCATATCTTCTGCAATCAGGTTAAGTGTCTGCTATTTGTAGTATAATTCTGGTAATGAATATTAATCAAATGACTATTCTATTTTGTAGCTATTTATTTAATGGTCCATTTTAAAAATAAAAATATTATCTATATTATAGTTATCTTAAATTTATTAAAAACGATTTAGATGATAAATAAAAGAAATATTAACTCAAACGCAATTATCATTATTGCAATACTATATCAATCAAATTCTCCTCTATAACGTCAGAGGTAATATACGATGCGTTTACATAAATTTTACTTTGTGCGCCATGTATTTCACGATACAAACCCGTCGTTTATCCCCAAAAGACACGTCAATTGCAATTGAATATTGCCGCTCGAAAAAGATTGGCTCTCGCGTGTATTGAAAATTTATTTCTGGGCTATAAATAATTGCGCGTATTCGCAGGTCAGTTCTTTAGACAGATTCGTTAAAAATATGGCTCTACCTTTGATCAAGCACAAAAAACCTCAAATTAAGTGCTTGTAAAGTACAAGACTAATGGCACAATATTATCGTGTATTTGAAAATGATTTTTCAATACTTATTTATCGTGAAAATAATAATTAGCGTTATTTGGGTCAAAAGGTTACATAGCAGTTTGTGGAAGATCTAGAATTTGCATTTTGAATTATGTGCTCAGGAATATGTAACGTTAATGCGAAAGCAAATAACGAATTTTTATTACAAAAAATGTAAAATCAAAGTAAAATAATATTTGAGGTTTAATAATCAATCATGCAAAATTGTATTTTTTTAGCAAACTTTGTACTAGAGGCTTTTTACCGCTTATTTGCTCATCGTTAAAATGTTTCATCAAATTATCTACCCGCCATGAAAATAAAACCAAGATAAATAACGGCAACCTATCGAATTGATACTCGAAAATATCCGCTTTCCTAATTAAATACGACTCGGGCTTCAAAGGGCTTCGAGTGACTGTAATATTCATCCGAGCGAGGGAACGAAAGAACGACGGCGACTCGTTCGTCGTTGAAAAATTAAGCTGGCAGTAGCTTTTTAATCTCGGCCGGCGCTCTCGGCATGCCGTCCACGGAGCGGTAAATAACCTCGCGCACACCTCTCGCGCGGCCGATACTTCAAGAATTCATCCGGCCGAATCGCGCGCGGCATCGGGACTCTTCCCGCGCGAAGAAGCAGCAGAGGCACGGTGGCGGCAGAGAGACAGAGCCGGAATTACGAGGGGTAATATCTCCGGGGGCCGGTTAACCGATGCCTTTCAAGCCTGTACTGCACGTGCGAGCGCCGCGCGGAGTTATTGCCGCCGGTGCGGGGGATATTTCCGGGGGAGGATACGGGATCGTAAATTCCGAGAGCGAGAATCGTGCCGCGCCGTATTTTCCGGAAGAGCCGAGGCCTCCGCCCGCTCGCGCTTATCCGTGTACACAGATTTCCGGCGCTGCAGTTGCACCGATCGCTCTGCGATTTGCGCCCGGAGAGCCCGAGTGTGCAATAGGCCTGCGCGCGGGAAAGTTTGGCAATTTCGGAAAGTTCGTTCCCGGCCGCCGCCTGTTGTACGCGCGTAGTAAAATTTAATTGTCTAGATTGAGGTTTCGCGGAGCGCGCGCGCTGTCTCGCTTGTCTGCTTTTTCGTGCGGGGATGCTGAGTCTCGTTCTATCCTGTATACGGCTCGGTTCGGTTATATAGCCGCGTAAACTGCCCGTTTTGGCTTGAATGAGTCGCCGGGAAATTAAGCTGCTCGCTTAAGGTCATTTCTCATGTCCTATATTTAAATATTAAGTATTATTCAAATAAGTTTTAATGTTACATACAACTAATGATTTTTTATTCTCTTTTGTTGCAGGTAAGATATTCGACAAGTCATTGAGTGTTCTCTGCGATTTTATTTTCTACTTTTGGTGAGTAGACTCTGTCATAATTTCATGTAGCAATTTGCGTTGTATATACTGCGCCTGTCACTCTTTATCTCATATCCGCTCAAAATTAGTTTAGCCATACTCATTGAAATTTATCAGTTGGGCTAACTTACTTCACGTACTAGTAGTCAGGTTAGGCGGAGTTCCTGCCGCGATCAATAATTAACGCGATCGACAGCCTCGCTGAGGAGTACGAATCCTTAAATAATAACGCATGTGTGTACTTGCTTGGTTCAACGTATATCAGTATTACAGCCTCTAATTGCGTATTAATAATGCACACCGTATAATCCGCTAATTATTATACAAGGAAAATTACAAAATAGCATACCTTAAAATCAAACTTTTCTTTATTTATGACTAAACACTTCACACTGTAATTATTGAATAAATTAACTTTGAAAAGTTCTTCGTGTGTGTTTAATAAACTCAAAACTAACATAAGAACAGTATCAATACTATATTATGTATACTTTTTGAGAATCTTGGATTATATGAAATTCGAAGCTATCATGTTTTATCCAAACGACACGATAAAATCATAAAATCAAGTCTGGAATCGTTTAGCGCACGATCACCTCTGTCATAAAATATTCCTATATCATCAAAGATAAAACGGCGACATCACGCGCATTTATTATCACAGCGTACGGCAGCGCGGCCAACAAATTATTAATCGCATAAGAAATCCCTGCGCAACGAATAAAACCCCCCACTCTGGCTCTCGAAATAAACTCCCGGTCTCGTGCGAGCGCGCGCGCGCATTAAAGGGTCAAGCGAGAATTAATAGTTAACGAGCCGGGCGAATCCAAATAATAAAACACTCGAGTTCACTCTTATAATATCCGTGACGCTATGTATGTACGCGAGTAAGCGACTCGACGAGAGACACAAAGCTCGCGCTCGATCTCTCTTGTGGGAAGAAGAGAATGCGGTCACTCGCCGGGCAGGATCTACGTTTGATTTACGTTCGCGGTCGCAAATAGCGCGTGCGCGCTTGCACGCCGCCGCACGACGTTTACGACCCCGCAGATCTTCACAGATGCGCGTACACGCTTTTCTCCGACTCTCTCTCTCTCTCTCGCTCGCTCCCGAAGCTCTAATGGGAAAATTATACGGAATTTCAGAGAGCTGACGGACAGCCGCAGGTGTGAATTCGCGCTCGCGCGATGCCCGTGGAGAGCCTAAGCATTTCCCAGCAGTATCGCGCGCCCGCTAGCACCACCTTCGGCTTCGTCTCTATCTCTCTCCGCCCCCCCCCTCCCCTCTCTCTCTACTCCATTTGGCATGCGGCGGCGAAGCTTGCATCCTGCGCATCGCCCCCGCTCGGCGGCTTAATAATACAGAGGAATAGAGCTTGCAAGCTCACGGAGAGCTCCGATATAGGCCTATCGAATTTCTTAGGGCCGCTACCTTATCTCCCGTGTCTGTGTCGGCCACGTTCTATCGGCGGTGCGCTGTGGCACGTCTGGCATGGAATACGTCGTGCGCTGACCTCCGTGTCATGTTTAATTCTCGAAGGCTCGAAGGTGTGGTCTGGTTTCGAAAAATTTTCCGAATACCCGAAACGTATTTTTTTAACATTTCGAATGTTGCACCTTTGACAATAGAATTTACAATATACTTTTAGATGCATTTTATATATGTAAAAAAGGGCCGGAACTGTTTGATTTTAATAAATTTTCGAGGCTTAACTTTACCTAAATTGTGTCCGTTCGAGATGATTGATGCTGCACTGAAAAGAATTTTCAGCTGTAGAAACCATAGTTTCAATTTGCTGTACTAGCACTATTTATACTGATCATTTACCCTTACAGACGCAGCTGAAGCAGCTATTTATTTGTACAATGTAACGGCACTATTGGTCAGGTGCGGAAACTGTATTTGTACAGCTCTAACAACGGTACGATTTAGTTTTGCCGGTTGTATTTGTTTGTTGACAATGCTACAACGTGAAGCCAATGTTTATTTTACCTAAAAAAGTAATAAAAAAACCACTGCATCAACCGCATGGTCGCAATCCGCTTTTGTATTTATCAATCGAGATTATTTGAATACAAAATATGTATGTATGTGGAATCATAACCTATTTAATGCTTCAACAAAAGAACTCTATGCAGTAGTGCTTTTAGTGTATCTTGTACGGGTCTCGCAGCTGTACCACTACAATTACTGTACTTACAAAATTCAGCCAAACAGTACCATTGTCAGAGTTGTACTTCCAGTTCTCACAACGTAAAAATTTTTTTCAGTGCGGAGATTTATTCATTGGAAAATATTAGAGGAAATACTATTACGCCGGTTTCTTACTTGAACTATATCTAAATTATATAATTTTTATAATAAAATGAAATGATGTTTTTGTTTTGTTTGTCTTTATCTTTGTTTCTCTCGAACGAAATATTTTTGCGTGTTATTGCTCAATCAGCAATAAACGGCTCAGAAAGCTTAAGGTCTCTTTTATTTCCACTCCGCTGTCCGATGCTCTCTTTCTCTATCCCTATATATACGTTACCGTCTCGAAACCTTTTTCCACGATTAACTCGCTGCGCGGCTCGACCGAGGCGCTAGGCATGCAGCGATCCGTAAATTCCAGAGCACTGCGACGGCACCTTCTGAAACTCGACGGGTTATCCTTCGGTGGGTGCAAACTTTTCGCCTCTGATTTTTTGCCTTCCCCCTACCTTTTGTGTCTTGGCAAGACTTACGGTGCTTGATCGACCTTGAAATACTACTTCCGGCAAAAGGTACGATTTTTTGCTTATCCAACAGTTTCAAGGTATATTTTTATGTAACGAGTATTGCAATGTAATTTTAAGGTGCTATATATGAATTTTTCAAATTAGTATATTTATTATGATTTTGATTTGGTTTAAAAACATTACAAAAGAAGGCACTCAAAAAGAAGTTAACAAAGGCGCTTTGATTGAATAGTGAACTTTTTCTTTTTTTTAATAATACTAGCGTTAATTAGCCCACTACACGCGCCACCCTTCATCTTTTGTTTCTCTTCATTCGAGGTTCGAGTTCGATCGATATATTCTGGAATGCTTAAATTATATAACGGAATAATGTACGTATTATATTTGCCTTATAATTAGATAAACCGTGATATACCAATCTACGGAATGAAATGGTGATTCGCATCTCGTTAAAAGCATTCTGTTTTAAAGAATACCTTAATAGTATTATTCATTATTATATACTTTGATAACAAACGTCTATTATAATACAAAATCCATGTTTAAAACGTCTATTATCATATAAAATGATAGAAGTGAATACAGTTATATCAGTCCTCCATAATCTGAGAAAAAGATTTAAACATTCATGTAAAATCTTTTATAGACAGTATTGTGTACAACCAAAACAATTATTTACATTCAATGTTATATTTAAGAGTTAAATTATATTATATTTTAACTATTGTGAAAGCTAGATAAATAATATTAGTTTCAATGTAAACGGTGAAAGCACGCAAGAATAATACCTCTCTAGCTATAACTAAGTTTAGATTGAATAACAGCCCGAGTATTACGAAAATTCATTAGACGTGCGCAGAAGGCTCCGTAACTTAGATGCCAAATCGATTCCTTTCCTTATTGAATCTTGCCGTGCAATAAGTCGTTTACCCTAATAATCCTTCCCCAGTACCACTGGAAAATCGTTCGGAGCTCCGGGTGAACCAATGCCAGGGTCAAACGATAACAGAGCAAACGGAAGGCTGTGAGAGAAAGAGAGAGACCGTGCTAATAGAATTTCCGTCGGGTAACCACTGGCGCGCATTGTTCTTTCTTGGCAGCCGTTCACGAACGTCTGTTTTGCTGCAGGCACAGGTGCGTGATAAGCGCACTCAACTGTTTCTCTACTGTTCTGACGAGAAGGAATAGAAATGAATAGGGCCAATAATTTTGAAGTTTGATTAAAATCAGGTAGAAACAACAATTTAAAAAAATAAGGGAAAAAGTCGCTTCGAATTCATCGGCATTTTGCTTTCTCAAACTTAAGACAACTACTTTTGTTAAAAACTTCCTCCACTACTAATTATAACGGTCACTGTGGCACTGATCGTCGTGTCATCTCGTCACAACTTTTCTGACTCACCGCGTAGCGGACTTTGCCATTAGTTTTAGGTCTCGCAACGCTGATGTTACCTCTCAAGTCAGTTGAGATATGCGCTACATAGCTTGTGCGCAGCACATCGAAGTTATCAGTGCGAAACTGAGCGTTCGTCCTGCCGGTAGTAGTCGCATACCCGGTCACGGGTCATCTCTCAAAGGGATCGACCGGGAATGTGGGGAATTTGGTCGATGAATTTCTGAAGACGTAACGCGTATCGGATGTTGAACTATCGCCAAGCAGACGTTTCAACTCTTCAAAGAATAAGGAGGGGACGTTTGTGTTAGCCGCAGGAACGAAGATTGAAAGAAAGAGAACGATGAATTTTCATTCTTCGTTTAATTGTCACTGATGAAATCTTCGTTACTTACTTAATAGAGTTAGTTCAATTCCTCTGGGCTGGTTAGCATACTTTGATCCCATGGGAGCGGTGCGCGATACACTGTATTCAGCTTTAGAAAATTAATTCTAAATTTAATGTTTGACTTCAAAAGCTCAAGTTTCTGCTCAAGGTGCGTTGCATAATTAAATTAACAAATTGATTTTACTAGATTATCTTAGTCTTTAGTTGTAAGTATAGTTAGACGAAGAATAAAGGTCCAATTATCTGAACATACTTTTTAATCGAAATATTTTATGTAATAAATATTCTGTCAAAATCATTAAATTGTGTTTCAAAACTATTAAATACTAATACTACTATTAAATTAAATGACTTGAACTAAAAATGTCAATAATCATACGAGCTATGGAATCGTATCAATGAAACGAAGCAATAAATAGAAACCCACGTGAAAGCTCGGACTCTTAGCTGCTCGTTCATCCGTCTCGGCAAGTACCTCTTCTTCCGCGTCGTCGAGATAAATTTTCAATTTAGGACGATCCGCGGCATCGTGCTGTCTTCTTCCCGCGCGTGGAAAGCCCTAAGAAGAAAAGTCGTCAGAGGGCTGTTAGCTTTTATGTAAACTACAAGCTTCGCTGGGCCTGCGCGCACAAGCCCGTAATTACATTGCAATTTCAACCCTGCGAAGAAACTCTCGACCGTTGTCGCACTGTTGTCGTTGACTTTTCTTTCTGAAAACGACCGAAGAGTCGTGTGCGCTTTTTCATTTTTACGGCTGGGGTACTTGGAGAGGCTGGAATTTCGTAACGAGGAGGTAAAAGTGATGGGGGATTAAAGTCGCTTATTTTCTGTAACAGTGTGACAATAGTGCTACTGTGGCGTCGTTCCGTTTCATAATTATATTGTTGATTATAATTCAAGCACAGACTCTTTATACATCCAATATTGCGGAAATGTTTTGTAAAATGTGCAATAATAACACTTATTTTATGTCGTTAAATAGAAAACAAAATGTAAGATTTATAATTGTGTACGATTATGCCGGTTACAAAATTTTTCATTTTTTTATAATTTAAGAAGAACTATTTACGTTTTTGTCTATCAAAATTTTATTCGTTATAAGAATGTTTCATTAAAAATACTTAATAAGTGTCATAAAAATTATTTTTTCTTTTTTTTTT
>JAPYZO010004819.1:0-13510 GCA_030522905.1 Torymus flavipes | reverse complement strand
CGTGCAACAAATAATTTTAAAAATATATTACGATGCCTTATTTTTTGCTACAATTTTCGGTACAAAAATAAAATTTCTATTCGCCAGTAATCAGTGAATAGTCCAAAAGCACCCCGAACGCTACCATATACTTAGCAAAAGCCAGATACACAGGTTGAAAAAAACCGAATCCCCCGAAACAATCGGGAAACAGTACCTCTCCCCCAAAAAAGGGTTCGAACTTCCGGCGCAAAGTTACAGCGCCCGCGGTGGTTTTCTTTCCGCTCGCATAACTATTCTGCACACGCCTACACTATCCACTCGCTCGCACACACACACACACATGTTCTATCTCTCTGTCTCCATCTCTCTGTCCGCTGCGTGACCGGTTTCGCAAAAAGTTCGGACGAATTTCCGGAGAGTGCAGAGTTTTCAGCCACACACGTGTGCGAGAGCACGGGTCTCTCACCGCAGGTAGGGTAATCCTCGCGAGGCTTTTGCCCTTCGTTAATTTTGCGCTTATAGCGCCAGCAGCGCCGCCGCGCGGGCCGAGTGTCTCGCCCCTCGTAAAAGTGCTGCTCTCGCGCGCCATTGTGCGCCCCGCGCGACCGCGCGACGGTCGATTCCGTGGAAGCGCGCAGCGCTGTGGTTTTGCGTATATAGAAGGGGAGTGAGTGTGGGAGAAAGGGAGTGGGAGAGGACGAGAGCAGACGTTATACCGCAGCGGAAATGTTTTGCGCGCGCAGGCGCTCGAGCTTTTTGACAGAGAGCTTTGTGGATTCTTGGCGCACGCGCGCGCGCTCGAATTGGATGACGCGACTCGGCTCGTCGGTTGTTTTGGTCGCGGACGTATATACGCTCGGTTAAAAGTAATAGTACTTTTACCACGATAAAGTAATTGCCTTGTTGGATTGGCATCCGAAGTTAACAATAAATACAAATTTCACTGTTATAGGAAGATTTTTGTATTATGTAGCTTTGCGATACATTTTTATATGATCTACTCGAATGTATCACATGATAAATTTGCGAATTTTTTAATCATGAATACGATGTAGATTTCGAAAACAATTTCTCGGAAGGAGTTTATTCAAAACGGGCTTAGAACTTTATGCTCATGTTAAATACATGCACCAGTTTATGGCGGTATATATCATTGTTTACGATATGAAAATTTCAGAAGATTGAAAGGTAACTTTACGTTACATCCCCGGGGAAATTTTGTAAAAAAGTGTGGTGAAAAAGTTAGCTATAGAAACGTTATAGCAATAAATATTCATAGTTTAATAATGAAATATTATCATCAAATTTAATTGAAATTGTATAGCTATTGAACTGGAATCAAAAATTATCAAGTTGCCACTTAATTTCCATACGTACTCTCAATCAACATTTGACTAAAAATAAAAAGAATATCTGAAAATTATTTTTCAATGGAATTATCCTACTTGGAAGTCAATGCTGGTCACCTAAATGAAAAAACAACATTTCAATCAAACTCTTGCATACTTGAGTATCATGTTAAATATAACTGACTCGATCAAACTCACAAAGTGTGGGGAGAAAAAGCAAATCCGACTGCATGCGTCAAATCACAATGCTCATGGGGGTGTCGGACCATAGCCGATTTTTAAACTGATATTTGTTTTCTCGATTGGTTTTCAAGCTTTTTTTAATTTATGTCAATCACCCGCTCAAGGCAATGCGTCAAATAACAGTGCATTATGAATAAAATTAGGTAAAATGAAAAATTGCAAGCGACTGCGGTGGTACATAAAAAAAATATTGGAAAGATTCTGTCATCATCGTAATAAATACTATTATATACATGCAAGCTCGCGCTATGAGCAGCCGCGAATACAACACCACCCGACTCGAGCACGCGAATTTAATTAAAACTTTTACACAATTTGCTCGCAGAGCCAATAAAAGTGCTACGGTAGCGACGCTGTGCCGATATCCCGTCATCCCCCGGCGGCTAAAAAAAAGAGGCAACTCAAATAAAACGAAAGCTCGAACAATATTTTTATCGTCCCGTTGCTCCGAGCTTCCCCTCAATTTATAAGCCCTTTACAAATCCAGCTCCGCGAGGGCAAGTGTGCCACGCGCCGATGCACATATAATATCCGGACCTGGCGCTGTATATTACCACGCCGTTAAAAAGTCAATTTTACGTTCGCAGTGCATCTGTTACCGTAACGCCGAAACTTTTGTAATTTCATTACAGGCGGCGGCGTCTGCAACGCGTCGGCGCATCGAGATTGCGCGCGCGGGGGAGCGTCAGATGCCTCGCCCGTATTATATAAGCAGAGAGCAGAGCGTGCGTCGGCTCGTTATTAAAGCCGTTCTCGCTAGTGTGTGACTGGGTTTTCGACGACGCGTCGAGGCGTGTGCATGCGTACGTACATTAAGGTTTTTCTCGGCTCTAGCCTCGAGACTACAGGCTGGTTTAGTTAAGAAGGGTATTACGAAAACTTTCTTGCAAGTTTACCAAAGTGGGTTGCGAAGAAAAATTAACGCTTGATTGATTCATCGACACGCATTCTTGACGAATTTAATAGTCTGCTCTAGTTTTTTAATGATCGCAAAGTTTTAGGACTTTTTTTTCTTCTTTTCATGGTTTCTAATAAGCTTACAATGCGTGTAATAATAAACGAATCTTAGAAATACATATGAAAAATAAAGAGAGAAACAACTTTTCTTATACGAAATTTCGGATAAGTTTTTGAAGAACGTTATATTTGATATTCGGGAAAGAACTTTCGTGCTCGTAAAAAATAACTCATTGAAGGAAAAATGTTTCCACTTTGAAAACTTTAAAGCTGAAAAAATGTCTGGAGTGATTTAGAGCAATTAAGAATTCTCTTTCTTCACGTTTAAAACGTACGCTTTTATAAAATTACATTTTTGCGCGAGAACTCTTATCCACCTTGGAATTTTTTCTTGCACTTTCTCTTTATACATAAGAAGAAATCTCGTCAATGTATTTATAATGGAGGCGTTGAAGTGCAATAGCTGCCAAGTCCCATTTGCAATAAGGTTGAAAATCAATTGGTCGATCACTCGATTTTCTCCCTTATTTTGCACTTCAGCGTCTCAATTAAGAGTTTGATTGGGATACTTTATTAAATTGACTTATAAATATATGAGCTTAAAATCGGAACATTGAAACTATTTTTAGGAACGAAAGAATGTTTTCGATCACTTAAAAAATTACGTCAATTTTTTTAATCGGTAAGTATTGTAATTAGCATAAGGTGAGTCCAATTGCAATCTTTTTTTTTATATATTATATTCTCGATGTCGATATAACATATATTAATTTGGATTATCGTATTCTTTTAATTAACTTGAAACCGCCTAATTCTGATTCGACAGGCAGTACTTTAGCCTTGCGTGCTTAACGTTCAGTCAATAATAGTATCGGAATACCATTCAAATGCAATCCCAAAAATATCCCTCAACTACCCCTTTCAGCTAACAATTAGCGAATATTAGCTCGCGGCACCTAATTAGCTGCGAAACATCAGCGCACACGGAATAATCGAGTCTTTTTGTCTGCCATATCGTCTATTCGACTATTGCACACGACCGTAATTAATTATCTCGCGCGCAAGAGAAACTCTGCCATTGATAGAACTTTGGTGAAGCTGTGATTAAATGGCTAAATGAGAATCGGCATTTTCCGATAAAGGGACGTGAGGTCATAGTCCGGTTGGAAGATAGAGGAAGAAGCAGCAGAATATACTTTTTCAGATGTCGTGAAAAATCTGAGAAGTTTTTAAAGTTAAACAGAAAATTTTTATTAAATCGGCATTTTCAGATCAAATTTTAAATAAAAATTACGTGAAATTTGGGGCCATCAGAAACAAATTTCCATCTTTCATTAATAACGCTAAGACTCAATGATGATTAGAATAATTATTAATTAATATCAAAATCAATTTCGTTGATTTTATTTTTGACTCATGAAATGTTATCGTTCTTTATGAAAAAAAGATCATCAAAAGAGGCGATAAAATGAACACATTATCCCACTCGCCTCCAATGAAGTTCCACGAATGTGACAATTAATGCATTTCACTTAGTGTGTAACGTCAAAACCGTAATCACTTCAAAATTTCAGCTAAAGCTACCGACAAGATTATACGATCCCTCGGATCGGACACACGAGCTTGCCTCGTATTATCATCGCGTACGCGCGCGTATCGGATTTTCCAGTAGTCGAGCTCGTCGTTGCGGGCGTCTGGCCGCTGACAGCTTTCTTAACTTCGACAATTTGCTCTCAATCTTTCTGATCGCTCCTGAGCGCGTGCACGGGCAATTTCGATGAAAGCTCGCCCTCGTCCACCACCGGTCCTGTCTCCTCCTTTTTTTTCATTTCCTTCGCTATTTCTCAGCTCGTCTGCCACCTGAACTCCTTTTCCCGCTTTTGTATCGAGCAAATTCCCGATCGAATGGCAAATATTTTCCAATAATAAGACTGCTGGAAAGGGATCCGAAGTTGAAGTGAGGCGCATGCTCGCGATCGTAGAATTCATTTAGCAACGTGTCGTAAATAGAGTGAAGTTTTTATTCATCATCATACAATACAAAGCAATTGAAGTTTTCGAGTCGATTATGTCTAGCATAATTGAATAACGTACAATTATAAAAAAACAAATCTGATGAGTAAGACTATTATAAAAATAATGAATTCATTATACGTGTCAGAAGTAATTTTTGTCTCACCTACGCTGATAAATAATTACGAACAACAAAGAAATATTTAAATACGTTACGCTTTTTTCGGAAACTGGGGTAATTATATTACTTAGTGGGAATAAGTTATAGCCGACGAATGACCAGCGACCTCGCATGATATATTTATTTATTCAAAGAAAAATTGAAAATTTTCTGGAGCTTTTTATAGTAGCGTATTTTAGGTCATAAATGTGTGCAAAACTCATAAGAATAATGGAAATATTTTACATTCATTTTTATATAAATAAATAATTAATTCTATTTTTCATACCTATTGTGGAAATCCATTTCATTGTTTGACTAATAAATAGCTAGTTTTACCAATAATCCTCAAAACTGGACACTTTTTTGTCCATTTCTATCTATTGATGAAACGATTTTTCCGATCATATTCACCATTTAATATACAGAATAATATAATAAGTTTTTTTCACAGATTTACATTAGCAAAAAACTAGTAAGAGGTTATGGCGAGGAGTGAAAGAGACTGAATCAAACGAAAAAATCATTATTTTTGTCTGTATCCCCTGAAATAGTATCATAAATGAATTAAATACCAATAACTTGTACCATAATTCTCATTAGCTATCTATTTTAAATACATTTGTTTTTAAATACATGATCAAATTACAGAGAAAATTTAGTAAAAACTTTTTAAGATTTTGTTATCTCCATTAAATAGGGAATATGACCAAAAAAATTGTTTCATCACTATCCAGAAATGAGCTATTACTATTTTTACTAGCCATTTATTAAGTTTCTGGCCATTTTCGATAAAGAAATTTCCACCAAGATATACGCATGTACCTTTATCAGCAGACTGATGAATTTACCTTATTTTATCTGTTAACTATAATATACGAGAAATCGTTTGTTAAATCCACAAGTTTTATTTGACTTCTGTTAAATGCTCAGTTTCACTTTTTTAAATAAACGCAGCGGATAATAAGTAGTTGAGAAAGTAATTATCGAGTCTCCGCTTTGGCGACAGTACTTAAATTGAAAATTATATATACTTCGATGAATTTCAAGCTTAAGCACACAAGTATTATGAAGACTTTAATAAGCTTCGATAGTATAAAATAATTAAAATTGACAGATTCTGGCGTAATAACAATTTCCGAAAGTAATTATATGTAGACAAGGGAATATATCAAGATATTACAAGAAGAAGCGGAATAGCTAAATATTTTCACGTGAAGATATATATGATTTTCTAAATCTTACTTTGTATAAAAAAATCCCGGCCAATTTATGTACGAAGAGGCGAAAGTGAGTCGCTATACGTTATATTTTCTATAGATTGTTTGAACTTTAGATTATTAAGTACTTTTTACTTATTTTTCTCTAGATATAATGTTGACATGTACATAGTTATCAGTGTTAGTTTGTTAATAAAATTATCAGGAATCACTTAGATAATCAGAAGTTGGGATGTGGAATTAGGAAGTGTAGACTTGGGAAAAACAGGCTATTGGAGTACAAGCTCATTCGTTAATTCTGCATTGTTGCGCTAATAAGTGCATGCGATGCAATAGGATGGCTTTCTATAGCTCATCCCGTAGCGGGGAATCTATTGAAGCACCGTAGCTACAGTGAGATGGAAATTTCGGAAATTTTTGGAAAACACGGGACAGATATAGTAGTTGAGAATTCAAACTCGGTGTGTTTTAGAAAATAAATAATTTTGAGTCTAAAGTGTTCTTCACTTTTCTATTGCTATTTTTGACACCAAGTTTAAAAGACTAACTATAGACAACAAGTTCTCAGAGTAATTTAAAGTTTTTCAAAGTTAGGGAATCAATATCGTTTCAACAAACGGTAAATAATGAAACGATAAGACCTAGGTATAGGTGTAAGTATAATACCGTTTCATAATTTTCCTTATAAATGCCATTCATTAAATTGCTGCGCATCACCTACAAACACACAGAGGATATATACGCGAGCATCTGCAGCGCACATAAACATCGTAACTTCCATCTTCTAATTAAATCTTAACCCGTAACGCGCGCTCGCTCAACCGAGAAAGTCGATCCTTTCAGCTGCCTCGCCTACGTGCTCCACTGCAGCGCGTCGGGGATCGAGCGCCTGGGGTAAGTAGAAAAGAAAAAAAATGAGCGGGTCAGAAAAGTTCATTTGAATGGGGAAGTTGTATATTACCTGCGATCAAGAATAATTAAGGAGCTTGGCCTCACGCGCGTGATGTAAAGCTCGCCTCTGCCACGCTGGATGTATCTTGTTAAGCCGGCAACCGACGTAATAAGACGGATCTAGTATGCAAAACTTAGTCGCCGCTGCCGTGGGAAGTCGGAAGGCTAGTTTCGATCGCGGCGCGCGCGCGCGGCCAGTAAACTCGTTATACGCGTTGTGCGCCCTCCCCACCTACTTCCAGCTCCTTCTCGGGGCTGCACTTTTTATGGGTTTTCTCGCGGACGAGCTCCCGAGTTATATTGGATGTAAGCCGCGGGCAGAGAAAGAGAGGGCGAGAGAGGGCGAGAGAGTTTTTTTAATACGCCCGCGGTGGATGGGTTAATCGCGGCGTTAGTTGCGTTATGAGGTCGGATTACACGCGCGCGGTAGAAGGCGTATATGTGTTCACGCCAAGAGATAATGCATTTGACAGTGCTCGTTGCATTATTAATTAGGCAAATTGATATACGCGAATGTCTGTATGTGTGTGAGTGTGTGCAGTTTTATACAGGAGGCTCTGAAACTCGTTAAGATCCTTGTTATGATATTTTGGCCGCAGGTTAAAGAGTATGAATTTCAAGTGCGCACCAGTGAAGGAGTACTTCGAACTTCTTGGCGAGTTTGCGAAAAATTAGCCACGCGCCCGCTAGCGCTCTTCGAGAGTCTAACGAGATGAAAAAAAGCAGGTTAGAGGGTAGAAAGTGTTTAAGTGCGTTTGGCTGAGGTTTATCATTTCAAAGAGCTATGCATGAGATTGATAACTAGATTTTTAGTAGTTCAAGAATACGTGGGAACTTAAATTGCAACACTGAAAGTTTATAAATTATGATTGCATTACGTGATAGAGACTGTTGATATATCTATATAATACTTGAAACTATATATGCAATGTTTGAGTAGAAATGGTGACCAATTATAATTTAGGAGTTCAGCCGAAAACAGTTGACTTTTCAAGAGATACTTCAAGAAGAGAAACACAAACGTACCCGGACTTTTTCGATTAAAAGCAGTGACAGCGTATTCGCGATTCTGCCTTGTTAAAACTCGAAAGAGGAGCTGCTATTTTAAACTTTTCATTGTGCTAAATTTACCGTTTAGCTTTTGCGAAAATTATTAGTTTCAGATATTAAATTTTCGTTTGATGCCTCCAAACGCGAGTGACACGAAAGAAACGAAATTTCAATATTTCAAACCAATTAATGTAACATCCCCGCGAGCCAAATATAATTGTACGGGGATGTGTCATATATAACTGCACCCCAAAATAACACTCTGACAATTCATAACTGCGAAACGCGCCGCGTGCTAAGTGCATCAGGAGGCGTGTAAAAAATTAATGTAGTTCGCTTTTTATTTGCCGGATCGTAAAAATTATCAAAAAAGAAATAAAAGTAGAGAAGGCGGGAGTGCGCGAGCTGCAAAAAGCCATAAAACATTGGGCGCGCTGTCTCTCGCACGCGTACGCGTCGTGCTAAAAAATTCAATACCTCCGATCATCGCTTCCCATTACGCGATAGCCAATAAAAAAAAGCCTGCTATCCTATCTTACTTTCACGCTCGCAGGGCTAATCCACGCGCTCGGCAATAAAAGATGCAAAGTGGAAATCGCAAACTAAACCAAAGTGCACCCGGCGAAAAAGCTAACGCGTGCCAAGCTCGCATTTATTCCAGTGCAAACATATTTCGCCCTCCATTATCACTCTTTAGCAATCCAAATGCAAATATATAAAAGAAGTTACTCAGCCGCTTACAGGGAAAAAAATCAAACGAGCAGGGCCGAAAAATAATAATTGAGAAACCTCTGCCGATACAGTTCTATAAAAAAAGGTGATACCGTAAAAGCGTAGATGAGTAACGAGCGATTTCGGCATTACAACGTAAAACAACGCGCGGGTCTTTTTTGGGCGTGTACTTTTTTATGATACGTTTTTAGAGATGGAAAATTAACGATCGCCGCGGCGGCTCTAGTGGTGGTGCGGTCGTATCGTATTTGCGTCCCTTCGGCAATCACTCGCGAATGGTTGTCTGCGCGCCGCACGAACCGATGATTTATCGGCCCTCATTCGATTTGTGCGCTCCGCGCGCGCGACATCGCATTATTTGCGACGCAACGTTACGAATGCGCGAGGCCGCGCGTTTATGCCGCCGCGTAGAATGTAAAAATGAAATTCATTAAAATAAAAATTGTGACAAAGATTTTAATATACGAGATAATTTGAATATATTATGTATTACAGTATATACAAACATGTGAAATTTAATCAGATTAATCTGGGCAGAAGACTGCTTTTAATTTTTCACGTTATTGTAATTGAGAGCTGTACTTTTTTTAATTAATATTTTCTTTTTTAACATATAAATTCTGTAGTAACCACAGCAAAGGTAAAGCATATTAAAAATAACGTGAATTTTCCAATTTAAATTTCGAGCTCTACAGGCGAAATTTTTTTTATAGAAAATATCGATGCATCGAAAAATATAATCAACAAAAAGCACTGACGGCCAATTACTTTACAGCGAATCTCTGCGCCGAAGCAAAAGTTCGAAATCGAACGAAAACTGGTCGATGCATCGTGCGCGAGCGACGGCCACTCGTTAGACGCGTAATCCCGCGCGTGTACAACGCTCACAAATCGCGCGGCTGCGTCGCAAATAAATTTCCAGCGGTCCACGCGAATTCGGTTTGTTCGCGCGCGGTGGGCAAAGAGGCGAGGGGCGGGCAGCGTTGAATGGACTGAGGCGTCAAATGCCGCGTTACCTCGCGGCCGACCTATACGTGCAGCTGCTACTTTTTCCTTGTTTCTGGTTTCTGGGTCATGCGCGGTCAAATTTGGCCGACAGGAGGTAAAGGGAAGGGATGTAGCGGGCCGAAGCGGGAGGTCATGGAAGTAATCGAGTATGTTACTGTTGGTGCTTCGCGTATTAGTTGGAATAGAGTATAATAGGATTTTAGTTGTGAATGTTTGCAAATTCTCATTGGGAGAAGAATTATGACATACACACATGCGCATCAAATGTAGATGGTAACAACTAATTCCATGGTTTAGAGTTTGTTAAAACACGAGAACTGATGAGAAATAAAGTTAAAATTTTATTAATTAAGAGAAAGGTAAACATGTGAGAAGTAGTGAGAAAACAAAGCTTTTTCTATGAGAAAGCAAAAGGAAAAGAAAACCATCACTTTCAGCTATATTTATTCATTTAATATCTACCAAAAGCTCTGAAACAAAGAACTCGTTTCAAACAAAGAATAACCAAAGCAATTCGAAAAAAGTAAATTCTACTTAGAAACTGCAATCAATAATGCTGGAGAATTTCAATCGAAGACTAACTTCATTTTAAGTTTATTGATCTCGAAACTTTAGGTGTGCGTATTTAAATAAATTTGAATGTATTGGAATACTTGTAAGTTTGAAAAGTTATCGTTTTCGGGCGCGCGAACGCATCTAAGATTAAAATATATATTACATTTCGTCATTATATTCTATTTGAATTTAGATGTTTAATGTACTCCTCTGTCGGATGTATTTATTTAAATTGATGCAAGCCGCATCTATCATCGGACTACATTAGAACGAGCGGCGAGGTAGCGCAAATCTTTCTCACCAACTGCAATCGTAAACATCAAAATCGGCGAAAATACAAACAAAACCCGCGAAAGTGGAAAACCGTCCTCCATTTATCTCCCTCCCTTTCTCTAGCTCTTACACCGATTCTCTATATCGCTCTTTCAATTCCACGCGCTCCGCTCTCATATTTCTCTCCATTTCTCTGTGCACCCTCCTCTCCCTTTCTCACTCTCTGGGTATCTCTACGCAAGCCCCCATCCTCTGTCTCCATCTCACTCTCATTCGCTCCTGCCAAAGCCGCACAGGACTCGCGCATTCAGCTAATGCACGGCACATGCACGCAGACTAACGTAAGGCTACGTGTATAAGGGTGTGCGCGTCCCGCCGGATGGATTTTCGTCGCTCTCTCCCTCCAGCTCTTAAATATTTCATGGATTTTCCTGCTCGTGCGTTTTCTCTCTCTCCCTCTCTCTCTCTTTCACTCTACCTCTATATAGCAATGTCGAATCGGGTATACCGGCGATAAGCCTTGAAATACTATTTTTCCAACTGCATTGAATGTTTGCGCACTTTGTTCGTGATTTATGTGTGTCGGTCCGTCGGTTTATACACACGCACACACACACACACACACACACATGCATACGCAAACATATACCAACACGTCATCATAGCTCTACGTAGGTTTAGCAGTAGCGCTGTATATATAGGTGATATTTGGTTAAGGAAGTTTCGTGATTGACGAATAAGAGAGCGAAATGGAGAGGCGAAGGAGTATAAACTTTTTGCCGGCACTCCTCGAGCTACACCGCACGTGCATAAGAGTTTCATCCCATGTCAAACCCTGGGGCCTCAGATATGAAACTACGATTATACTTTCTAAATATTTTGAGGGGAACGTACACGGCAGTCAAGGCGAAGCCAAGGCGGCGGCGGCGGCGGCGGCCTATCGAAGCGGGAATTTTCATCTTGGGCAAACACTCGGGAGTGCGAAACGTAGTCGCATGAATTGCAAATTCGCTCCTGCGGTCGTCGCCGACGCCGCCGCCGTCGACATCGTCGTGCATAATAACCTATATTTATCGGTCAGGGTTCTCTTGTACGAAAAAAAGATGATTAAAATGATGATTTTGCAGGAATGAATTTTCCGATTGGTTTAGATCATTAATAATAATCCCTCTAACTGCAATTAGTACGTATAAAATCTGTTAATTTGCGCAGTAAGCTGTAACGACGTAATTGAAAATCTTCATCTTAACACAGTAAATATCTTATATAATTGAGATGTACAAGCTGTCAAGTGTTATTCCTTGAAATCTAATAATTAATTATTACTATAACGATGCTCGACTGGATAATTGGATTTCTGAGTAGGATAAAATTTGATTTCAAATCATACAATAGTCATAACAAATTTACTCTGAAGAGCTGACTAAATGCCGTGAATATTTCATAGTAATAAGTGTCTCACAGTAAATGTAAAGTGTTTAATTTATAAACTGCCAAAACTTGGTGAATAGCAGCAGAGTCCAAGTTGCTCACAAAGGGACGCCTATATTATCCAAAACTTATCCACTCGAGAGCTACATGAATTGCACCGTACGCTCATACTCTAAAATCGCGCAAACAAGAAATGTCTACTGGTTGTATAAGAAAGAGAGATAAACTAACGTAATGATCACCAGGTTCGTTGAAAAAAAAATTGGTACCGCATCAAAGTGGCTCGCACCTCATGATGCCAAAGTTCAAGTACTTATCTCCTTGTTGAATAACAAAGCACATCGTAAACTAGGCAGCTTCGATCTCAAAGGTGCCGGTGATGCAGCTCAGCGAGGCGCGGTACGCGTCATTCGCCTTAATACCAGGGTTACTCGATAATCTCGACGATCGCTGCTGGACGTCCGGAAGGAGAAGGAGAACGACGACGTTCGCCGCTTCGCCTCCTTATCGCCGTCGCCATCTTATTTCCCCGGGATAGTTTTGCCTTATCCCGCGCTCTCTTTCTCTTAATGGAAATGTAATGAATGGGCCCGAGAGCGAATTTCTAGCGACTTTCGGTCGTCGGCCAAGCACAGGAACTTAACTTCTTTTCCACTCGTGCAGAGAGAGAGAGAGAGAGAGCTATAGCGCAGCTCAGTTTAATTAGCTTTTCACTTTTTCGGAATTATGAATGCGCTTATTTATTTTGCGCGCGAGGCGGGGCCGGAATAGTTTTAATTAGGCGGAGAAGGGGGAAAAGGCGGAGGAGCTGGGCCAAAGTGGAGATTGGCTCGTTAACCCATCGCCGTGCTGAATTTGTAACGGAGAGGAGGTGGAATTTAACTGATACGCGCCGCTTGTAAGTTCGCGTTTATCTTTCGGCCGAGAGGTTACAAGGCGCCTAAGGAGAATGGCCAAAGTTTTGTGTTTATTGAGCATTAAATTTCGTGTGTCCAAATTATTCTTGTGTTTAGTACTTAAGAGCGAGAATTTATGCTGTTATTTAGCGCGGCTTCGTATCTGTTCCATCTGAGAATTTATGCTGTTATTTAGCGCGGCTTCGTATCTGTTCCATCTGATTCTTGTATGATTTTTGTTAAATAACATTATAACGGGTAAATATACACCTACATACTCTCAAGAATCGTGAACAGTGCCACGACGAAAGTCATTTTTTTCAAATCTCCCTTTCTGGCAGTCACTGCATTCGGCTCAACATGTGCTAAGATCCTATCGTATAAACCTTGTTAAAATTCCCAAATAACTTAGTAAATAATTGAAAAAATGAGATGAAATGTGAATGTGAAAATTCTGCGAAATAAAGTTTGATTACTAAACAAAAGTACGGCCCCATTTTCCAGCCTATAATCTTATCATTTTTCCGCCCAACATGATTAAACCGACAGTCGTAACCGTTCATCGTTTATTCACTGATATCAAATTAGTACCAAAATTAATCCTATGAAATTGAAAGAGGTACAATATTTTATTACATTTCGATCATTTGGATTAAAATTTTAATTAATGTTCCCCTTAATAACTGCATT
>JAPYZO010004818.1:0-10862 GCA_030522905.1 Torymus flavipes | reverse complement strand
CAGGAAAATATTAAGTAAAGATAGCGAAAAAATTGTGTAAAAATACCTCTGGAAAAATTGTGGAGAAGCAGGAACATTTTGAATCATATTTTTCTTCTATCTTTGTCTGTTAATATTTTGCTGAGGAATCAATATTGTCTTACGAACCAAAGATGAAATTGAAGTGTTTCTTTTCTGCTCATTTCTGTAACGTAAGTACTTGCAGAGTGATCACCAACACAAGAGATATTATTTTTTTTAAATAAAGCATAGGTATTTCAGATTATATGACACGCATGTTGAGAAAAATCCCATTGGAACAAATTAAGGAGCCAGGCCTCATTTTTCGATGCCAAAAATCGAGACTCAAAGACACGTCCAAAACCGTTTCACATATGTGTGACACTTTCTCAAACCAGCATATAACAGTACACCTCAGAAAGTAACGTCTGCCTTCTCACTGATTAGCCCGTACCGATTCGGGGCGAAACATATATTTTCGTAATTTTTATTTTTATTTTCCCCAATTATATTTTAAATCTTTTTATATGAGTTTTATTTGTACCTTCAACTCGGAGAGAACTATTGAGTCTTATATTCAAAAACAAAAATTTTAAGTGAGAAATAAAATTATCTTTACAAATAATATTATTAAACTTTTAATCTTCAAATTTTTGTTTTTTAAAAATAAAGATGATAAATTAAATAAAATGCATATTTTTATGTGAAAACTGTAATAAAAGTAACAAATCCAAGAATGTTAATAAAAAAGGAGAAATTTTTAAAGTTTCATTAGAGTGTCAAATTACCTGCTTTATGACAACTAAGACTTACAGCTCGCGAAGTGAACGTGAATATCTAAGCTAGTTCCATAAAAAATCCAATTTTTTGCAATAAACTAGATTTATGTCAAGTTAAATTAAGCCATTTATTGTTATATTTTATCTAAAAAAATTGACATATTATATAGTGACATTTCAAAACTTTACATCCACTTATACCATTAGTATCGGATTTCACTAACTTATGAAACGTCACTTATCTTCCATTAAATTATTTACATATTAATGCAATCTCTGTGACAGACAAAAGACCTTATTTCTTTAATTTTGGAACAAATTAATAGCAATGCTCTATAAGTAAATAATCTTGAACCCCATTTTCAATTCCGCAGATCGTTACACTTTCACACAGCATTAATACTCAATAATCGCTCCACATGCACCTGAATCATTTACCTGCGCTAAATACTGGTAGCGACTTAACTAGTAAAATACAATAGTCTCAATGATACTCCGCATTGTAGCGTATATACTCACGTTCTCGTTGAGACTGACGTCGTACATGTCGAGGCGGCTGCTGTTACGGTCGAGAATCTCCGTGCCGTTGTACCAGGTGACGTTGGCTGGCGGCCTGGCGCCTTGCACCTCGCACTGCAATAATACCTTGGAGCCCTGGATGACGTGGCCGACAACGCCTTTGATGTCCATTTTCATCGGGCGCACTGCGGACAGACAGAGGATTTTTATAAAGGGTTTTACGCAATATCTAACAGACAGGGCAAGGGAGGGAGGGGGGGGGGGGGGCAGAGTCTGACGAGAGGAAAAGGTCGCCACTGCGATCTCTTCTGTTATGTGAAAAATTATGATGCTCACACAAAGGAGCAGTTTTTTTCGCGGCGTTCTTTCAGAGGGGCCGGTTTGCTTTTTCCTAAAGGAAGCTTTGTGATAGTAAAGAAAGCAATTTTCCTGAAAATACGTCAGAAATATGTTTTACAGCATTGAGAGCCAAAAGATCGAATTTTCAGAAAACGTCTGTGTAGATGCATGTCTATAGATATTAGAATCTTATTTACTGTTTTTCACAAAACAGGGATCAGTTTTTTTTCTTGTTTTTTTTTTCTTTCTTTATTTAGCTCGGGAAAAGACTTTTTTCGTAGAAGATAATTTTCTGTTGTTTGATAGCGATTTTTAAAGCTTTGACATTTTATTTTTCCACTTTTTCATTTTCGTAAAGTAATATTTCATACATGTATCTTAATGCAGAATTAAATTCTTTATATTTTTAGATGAAAATAATTTTTTGTCTTTGTTTAATCCACCGATATTTATGAAAACGTATCTTTTCTGAAATAGTTTATATTTCGGAACTAAAAGAAAATTCGCTTCCATTTCATGAGCGCTTGAGGAGGTTCATGCAAGATTGCCTCATCAAAGCAGTACTAAATGAAGAAGTAAGCTAAAATTCAAACTCTCATAATTGTAATGTGATTAATTTATTTATTTAAAATTATATAGTCAATGTAAGAACAAAGCGTATTTAACATGACTAAGATAACTTTTTTCACAAAATGTCGATACTTTAGAAACAGATATTGTAAGCACAAATAATAACTGGAGTTTTTTTTCTCCGTCAATTTTAGTTTTGAAGGTCTCGTTTTGTTCCTTATGAAATTTTATAAAAAAAGGTAGTCCACTTGTTTTTCTTTCCTATAGTTTTCAAGTGACGCTGCATTTGGTCGTGGGGAGATCAAGAGAGCCGTTGGAACGAGTGATAAAAGAGAGGCGATATAGGGGAAGTAAATAGAAGTTAGAGAGAGAGAGAGAGGGAGAGAGAGAGGGAGACAGAGAGAGAGAGAGAATATGCAAGAGTGGACGCGAGAGTCGATAGAGTGAGAAACGAAATGAACGAAGATAAGGGAATGAGAGATGAGAGGGTGACGCGATAGCACGCTCTGAGCTTGATAAAAAGATATCGCAGCAATGGCTGCAACTGAATTTAAATAAATTGATTTACTGAGGTGTTGAAGGGTACAAAAAGCATGCGCTAATGCTGTATGATGGACGGATTAGTATCTCGAAATAGCTATTGGAATTAAATTATCATTTGTTGGAGACTGGTCATAATATTAATAATAGTATTATGATAAATAAATAGGACATCACTCATGCTCGTGAAATATTTTGTAACTCATTAACCCTGATAAAAATAAGTTCCATTATTTGGCTAGTAAATAACTTATTTCACCAGAAATAGGAAAAAACAAGACCCATTTTTGAGTGCTGATGAAACAACTTCCCTAACAGTATTCTCCTATTCCTTAGATTGAGAAATAGAATGAGCTATGTACAAGTTTCTTCCCTGGTAGAAAACGAACCAGTTTTTATGTCTAAGCTGTTGTAAATTAGCTAGATTTCTTAGCTATAAGATACTCTGGGACCTTTGACAAGTGATATTCGTTATTTATAAATTAACTAATATTTTTAGCTAAGGATTTTACCAGAGCTTAAATATACCAGAATTAAAGTTAAAAGCATGCTGTAATCACCGGAGTTTTCATTTACTTTAGCTAAAAAATTAACCATATTTTGAAAATCGGCTTTAGATTTCTACCGAGGTTATTAAATATTTTAAACGCACTAAAATTATGTATTTGAAATTCCGAACGTTCATAATGAACGAAATATTAACTTAAAGTTTGTAATTTTGGTTAGAATTTGTCGAAAAGGCTTTAGTGGTGACTGTAAGAGTGAGAAGTGAAGAAATTAAGTTATTATCATTTTTTAATTGTATTATGTAGCGAAATTCGGCTGAATTTGAAAATGGCAAAAATCTTTCGTTCACTATGACCGTTCGAAATTTCAAGCAGCTCTAAAATTGGAGAAAACAAGAAAGAGTTAGTCAGTTGATACTGGATACTCTGAAGTGTAAAGCCAGGTCTGAGAGAAAACTGAAAGTGAATATTTGGAAGTAATGTCATTCTATATTCAATCTATAAAATGAGCAAATAACAGAAGAAAGCATGTTTTATCGCTATTAATAACGTAGACAGATTTCTATAACAATTTTCGAATTTTTTGGCAATCTCAAATAGAGGTATTTTTACTAAGGAATTTTTAAATTCATTGAGAAAAAATTCATATAGAAATCTCATATCGCTCGGATGATATTTACTTTGATTATTATTCCAGGATACTGTGTGTTTCTAAACTTAATTTCATTGAGCCCATAAAATCAAATAACCTGCCGATCCTAAAAAAAAGAAAGAAGCTCATCTCACCTCTAATTTTTTCCTGAAATCCCATTTTAAAGCCAATAGATCAAAGTGCTCTTATCGAATAGCGTCGCCATAATGTCCAGGACTCTCCACGTAACACACAAGTTACTTTCTTACGTGCGCGTCGCTCTGTCACCAGCTAAGTGTATCATCCATCGCAGTCGTATACCTATACCACCCTGCTGTATGCTCATACATACACGCACACACACAACACACCTGCGTACGACAATTCACCCAGATACGATTAGTGGTGGAACCGTCGTCGACTTCTAGCAGTCAAGCCTTCGTGTGGGGACACTTTCGTCGGATTAACCACGGACACTCGGACAAATCTCTCTCACTCACACTCGCTCTCCGTTTCTCTGAAGCTAAAAATATCAAATATATCCTTATATAGAGGTACGGAGAGGTCCGATATTACAACGATTAACTGTAAAGTTAAAGTAAACTTTGAAATACCACGATACGAAATAATAGTTAGTCGACTTAATGAAAGTAAGTTAATCGTCGAAACATCGACCCTCTGCCTTTCTGGTAACGATGACAGCTACATTGTGCGCATTGTTATATATGCTGACTTGCCAAGGGACCCTTGCGTTTCCAATCTCTCATTCTGGATTTAATTGTGATTGTTCGTGGACAATAACAGCACTGCTGAGGTATACAAGAGGTCACTTGCTTTATTTGCGCTAGCGAGCCATTTTTTCACGAGACGAAGGTTGATATCTTTATTGCGATGGCAGTGGTGGCGGACACCCGAGGTGCCTTAAGCTTTTTCAGGCTTGATATGCTTTTTTTCTCGAGCTACAGAGAGAAAGAGCTTGAGAGAGAGGGGCAGAGAGAGAGAGAGAGAGGGGAGTGGGGAAGAGAGTATTGTTGCTTGAGGAGAGAAACGCGTAGAGCATAGCGAGTTTCTACTTGAAATTGAATTACTCCGCCGGGGTAGATAAATAAGCGGGTGCACGCTTTTAAACGGGTCGGATGGAAGAAAATTTATTTACTTTTTATGACTGGCCTCCGTATATATTGTAGAGGAGAGTCTGAATAAACTAAACGTACGGCAGTAAGAATGTTCAGTGCATTGTGTAATTTTACTTTCTGATCTTTTTTGTTGGGGTGGTGGTACTGAGTTTGTGATTAACTATCGAATAGAGGAGAATATAGGCTTGGTATGTATTACACATACTTCAAAATTTGCACTTCTTCATTTTATTTATACTTTTATGTACTAGAAATCAAACATTCATATGAACTTCTATTTCAACCATACTGTAATAAAATAATAATTATTAAATGACTGATAATGTATCGAATTTCAAATGTATATAGGAGTTACTCGAAAATTCATTTCAACAAAAATTATATTTGAAATAGTGAATGATTCAGTGTCATAAATTCCTATACTTGTTAAAATGATCCCCGATACAATTGAAATTAGTCCAACTGTGATCGTACTATGATTAAATCGACGATTGATGAAATTTGTTCGATATAATGTTGAACAGTATTTATATGGTCTTTTTTGATTTTATAGTGAATCGTCGAAAGATAAACCTGCTCCTATTAATTTTAAAGTTGGCACGAAAACAAACTTTATAAAATGGTACAGTAGAACTTTATAAATTCCTTAGTTGACTTCAATAAATAATTAATTTTTGAAATTCGAATCCTCTCCATAATATAATTCAACTGAAGGAACGGTTTCGCAAATTTTCATTTATTTGTTATTGACTCGTTCTTCGTACGAATTCTCGTTATTCACGCTCTCATCCCAATTAATTTTATACTGGAACTTCTCTGTGATGAAGGAGGTGAAGGTGTGTAATATTCACTCACAGTATATACAGACTTCTTTTAAAAAATGCTACCACATCGGGCATGCAAGGATGAGGTTCAACGTTCTTCAATTAGAATACATTTGCTAGTCCATTAATTATAGTATTAGGAGTTCTATCGGAAGGGGGGCTTTAGGTGCTTCACATGCTATGCTTTTACCCCATTGTAATTCTCGAAAAAGTTTAATGATTTAATGCGCGCGCCGCTTTATACTGTACGGACCGGAAGGCAATCCCCAGGCTTTTTTCGAAGATCTTCCCGTCGCGTAATAAGTCATGCGATAATCTACCCCGGGCCGAATTAATTCGCGCGTATAGAAGCAAAAAGGTATCTCTTGCCTTAGTGTACGTGTATCGGAAATTCGCGTGTAAATCGTAGGTTTATGAGAGGATGTTTCATATATATCAAGATATAAGTACCATTATTTTCTGATAAGTTTATTAATATAAAATAAATATAGTAAAAACGATCAATGTAATTCTTTTTATAAACGGGCAATTACGTATCTTTTGTAGTATTTTTGTTTTTGTTTTTTATTATGTTACTCATATTATTCTTTGTTATGTAAAAATTTATTCGATTTGGTTAAGATATTTTATTTATGTGTATTGATAACTTTTGTGATGCTTGTACCTCAGCTGTTAATTCGGGAAGGAATCTAATCAATCTCACTTTTTCTCTCTTTTGATAAATCGATCGAATTGGCAGCTGAATTCGCCAACGTCTAGCCTCCAATATCGCTGCTGATATTAGATGAAAGTGCACTTCGGTTATATTTAACAAATCTGTCGAATCGTAGAGCATAGCAGCATGGTAGCGACAGTATTGCCAGCGAAGAATATCGCTTCCTCTTCGAGCCAATACCCTAGGCTTCGCACGCTAGCCCGTTAATAAAGAAGCGAAATAAGAATATATATTTTCTTCTCTTTCTCACCCGGGCGCGGAGAATCTCAATAGATCCGAGAGACTGCACGGCGCGCGAGAGAACAGATGGGACACCTATAGACGTAGCACCCGGGGCAAAATTGCATTGGCCGCGGTTCGATCGCACGCATGCGCGCATAGCCGACAAGAAGGTCAGCACCGAGGGGTCGCGCGCGCAAAAATATGCTGATGCCGTTGCGCCGACTTTCGCAGCGTGTGGCGGTCGGAAAGTTCCTGCGTGGTCGGCGAGACTCTTTGTTTCACGTCTATTTGATTTTGGTCTGGTTTTCTGAATTTATAGGTGAGAAGAGAGTGAGGAGTAAAGGGAGACGAGGAGGAAACGGGTTCGTGAGTTTTCCTTTGTTCTAAATTTTACTTCAACGCTTTTGAAAAGGTGAATCTGCGAAAGTAATATGAAATTTTTTGTTTGATACAACAGTGTAGTTTTTTACAAGTTTCAGTTAACGAAATTTTTGAAATATTTTCCGAGGTCGTTGAGTTTTCAAATTAATTTTTTAATCAGTCGTTTTCTCTAAAAGTTCCTTTATTATTATGAACTTTATGAAAAATATCTAATACTATTTCATTACATTCTACTATATTGTTACGAGTGAGCCATCGCAACTTTTAATAATAAAAAGTGACGGACCTTGCGGGCTTGAACCACTACCAACTAGCCACGCCACCACCGCTCGGCTTTCTGCTAATCGTCGTCATAATGTAATTGTACTCCTTGCCTTCTCTTATTCTGCATATTCGGACGGATATCCACCCGTAACATTATCCAAGCGCGACGAAATAAAATATTACTAGAAAATATATGAAATAGGGAACTTGCATTATTTAAAAAAAAAATTGTTTTAATATTAAATTACTTAAATATACTTAGATATAAAGATTTAGTAAAAAGTTTTTGTTTTTATCAGCATATTTATTTTGTTATAAATTATTTAATTTGACAAAATATTTGATCACGGTTTGAATTAGTATCACGTGATGTGATGTAGATAACTGAACAGAGCGCGCATCTCCTGTCTGCTCAAGTAGAGAAAAACAGAGCGTGTATGTAAACAGTGTAGAATTTTCAGATGTACCTTTTACAAATCTTTTATTCATTATGAAAAATGTTCATCACCATTAATTTTTATTAATGTGCAATTTTAAACAATCGACAATATTGTAAAAATAAAAAATAAGATATTTTTCTTTATAAGAGCGGCTGTCACAATACCGTATAATACGTCATCTTAGGAATTAGCGAACATACCATAAAATGCAGTAAGAAATCTACGTCAAATTGATTCAAATAACGCATTTGAAGTAAATAATAAATTAAAAATAAAAAAAAATGTCTTGTAAATTTCCCTGCTTTAGCACCGTGATAAATTGATAAATTTATTTCCTATTGATGTCGATGTTAAATATCCAGAAAAAAAAACATTCTAAGGTACAAAAAATGATAAAAAATTTATAAAAATTTAATCTTTTCTTCAGTTGTAGTATTGAAACGGGGAAGGAATATTGATTTTTTAATTTTTGAATTATGCCCTATCTTTTATGTTTTCTTTCGCTAATCCAATTAATTACGTCGTTTTAATTTCATATTTTGAAAAATTGGAAATAATAAAATTGATTGCACACGCTGCCCTGCTATATTTTTCACTCTCTACTTCTCTGAAAGCAGGCTTTTATAAAAAAATAATGATTAACAACGGGCACTAACGAAAAATTATTCAAATAGAACGCGGGGCTACGAGCTCGAAGCGTACATAATGCAATAACGCACCTAGCCTCCTGTACGAAAACTTCTCTCGCCTACACACGAAGCCTGCGCTCGTGCGCGTTGTCGGGATAATATTTTGCACAGTCTTGGCACTAGCGCTCTTTGCCGCAAAGTCGATGCGCGGGCGCAAGGAACAGCTGCACGGCTGTGCCGGTAAGGAGAAAAATTTAGAAGCTGGCGCTGTATAGTGGGGCGACGAGCGCGCAGAAAGATAACGAAGAGAAATGCGATTTCCTTCTTTTTTCGGTCGTGCGCAGAGGAGGATAAGAAGGAGAAGGAGCGAGCAGTGAAAAGTATTTCGGGATTGAATTTTTTATGATGGCGCAATGTTGCTCCGCTGTTTTTCTTGCTTACGGAATTATTTTTGTTGTTATTTTGAGAATTTATTTAGATTAAAACGTGTTAGTTATTTGTTGAAAAACGTAGATAGGTGGAACATTATTATAGTAAAATGTATTTTTTTTTATATTAATAAACTAAAAAATAGGTAGGGAAAGTGAACGATTTATCGATCACGATGCGAAGCATTTTCAGGAGTTGAATGGCAATCAAAGGAATACGGATTTCGTCGAGGCATGAAGAATCGATTTTCGGCATCTAAAAATAAAGCCCAGTATCCATAATTTATTCTAATTGTTTATTACTTAATCTAATGTGGAAATAGAACTGAATAAGTCTGCATGTATGTATATGTATAAAAGAAATATAGGAAGAAAACGTTTTGCGTTAGAAACACTATTTTTTATTTAAAAATTAAATTCAACTGCGGAATCTAACCCGACATACAGAACACAATTAAAGTGGAAATTAAAAGACGGGATAAGTGTCACTTAACGCACAGAGTATTAAAAAATTAATATTCGATTCACGTGATAATCTTTTTTAATGCACTAGTATCCTAATGTAGTAATTATAAATGATTAGTATATTATAGTGACATTCCCATTATCTTTTGAAAGTTCTAAACAGAAAAAATATTTTTCTATCAAAAGACACGTCAAATAACAAGAAAAAGTCTGTAAAATTGGATTCTAATGTCATTAGGCAAAAATCGCTTCGTAAACTCGCAGTTTGTCCTCTTGAGCGTTAAACAAAGAGAGCTGACGCCCCACTACTCTTTCTTCAGGATTTATCTCGGAAAAGCAAATCAAATTTCTCGGAACGTTCCATTACTCTATAATAAGTAGACTCAGATATAGAATAAGAGAAAAGAAAGCTACATCTATATATAGTAGCAGCAGCAGCAGCAACGGCGCGGGGTGCGGCAAGCAACAAGAGAGCTCGCGAAAAGAGTTACAGTGATAGAAAGGCGGGGAGCGCAGGGGCCATCGGGGTGAGAGGGGCGGCGATAAAAAGGGATGAGAGACGCGAAGAGAGGAGATAGTAGGAGGGAAAAATAGGTTGAGGTTGAATCTCACGGTGCCGTCGTATCCCGCGAGAGAGCTAGCTCTCGACCCCTCGGCGTTTAAGAGCCGAGATTTGATTAACTTCTCTCTCTCTCTCTCTCTCGCACACTCTTTCGCTTTCGCTTTTTCTTCCCCGTCCAGATTTACAGTTTTTTTTTCATGCGATCCGACGCGAGAATTATGCCCCTCTTGTCTCCGCCCTACTGCAAGACCAACACTCGCAGTGTGTGCGTATGTGTACGCGCGCCACGTTCATCCATTAGAACTCAATCATCGTGGTTTCACACGGACACGCGTGTCGGCGTGAACAGGTAGAGAACTACTGACGGCTACGTGCGACTATCCGTTGTGACTTTTTCTATTCCCGTGCTTGTGGACGAAGGTAAAGGCACGTTTGCCGATTTCATCAAGATAAAACTTTGACAACTTATACATTTTCTACCTTGATAGTAGGAGAAAATAAATGGAAGATAGTAAACGACGAATTTTTCAAACCCGTAAAACAAATATACGAATATTTTTTTTCATTCTTTTATGCACCAGTATCGGTATAAAAATATTACTATACGGTTCCTTGTATTTCCATGGAAATATATTACAAAAACAATTCAAATGTATATCGCATAGATATAAATGAAAATACATTAGAATAGAATTAGTAGAATAACATATTATTTGATATAATAATTATGAAAAATTTAAAATACATATAAATTTAACATTTCTCTTTGAGATGATACTAAAACAGATGTGTCAGTAATGATATTTAATAAGCAGTACAGGGAAATTAATTATATCCCAATAATTGTCAGAATGGGCTAGAATACATATTTCTCTCATAATTATACTTTGAAACTTTTTTCACCTTTATTGA
>JAPYZO010004817.1:0-26965 GCA_030522905.1 Torymus flavipes | reverse complement strand
GGGTAAAACCAGCTGCCACTGTAAATTAAAAATAATCACCCTAAACTCCTCGCGAACATTTGTTCCTTCTCGAATTTCACAAATCAATTGATTAGCGACTGCCTACCCATCGGCTGCTGAAAATAAACGAGCGCACCGCAGCTGACCGCAGAGCGTGATGAACATCTTCTTCGGTGCGACCGCGAAAAAAAATGCACGATGTAATCCGGATGGTGGGAACGGCGCGGTGGACGTCTCGATATATACGTGAGAATAGTCGCATTGTGAGCAACTATCCACTGTTTTAGTTTGACGCTTATTTCGATATTTGAAATTAATTAGGTACTGGTTTGAGTTGAATGAGAAATTCCATTTCGACAAGTACACGTCAATTATATAAGGTTGAAAGTAAGTAACCATGAAGTTGAACTACCCACATGTGTTTGTATTTTTGCTGAATATACAGAAAGAGCAACGTTTTCCCATAAACATATAAATACACTATCTTTGCCCCCAAAAAATAACTTATTGCAGCGACACACTTTACCTCGTATCGATCACCGCGCGATCATCAAAATTCGAAAGCTCAGCGCGACTCTGTGCACGGATATTTGAAATGAAAATTATAAAGCAGCAGCAGCAGCAGCAGCAGCGCGAATTTTAGGGTCACGCGGCGAATTGAAAATCGCTTGCGCCGCGACGGCCGCCGCGCAAAAAACGCCGTCAAGAGCTTCGCAAATGTACCGCCGCTTGTGCGCGCGGTTAATATGGATGAGAGACAGCGCGGCGCCAGGATTGCGACGTCGCGAGAATATTATACTGCACATATAAGAGCTCGATCATCTAGGCGAAGGGAATACACACTTGCTCCGACAAGTGTAGGTACGCGGCCTCAAAGCAAATCCGCTGAGCTTCGTACCTTACACCTTATATACATGTACACACCACGACGTTTAATATACGCGCATGAATTAAAATCCCGCGCAATGAGCAATAAAAGCGGGCGCTTCCTGGTGCGGGAGATTATCCGGTAGTTGCATGATGACTCGAGCGAGCAGATCGATTCAGCCGCACTTCCTACTGCTGCGGCCGCTCGTCATTATAGTTCCGAGGGAAAATGCTCTTATGGCGAGATGCGATGATTGTCTGCGGGCTCGCTTTCGTTTGCGCAACGGAGCAGTCGATGTTTCCTGCCGCTTCTTTCGGAATCAATATACTTATCGCGATCATGTTTTGAGTCAGAGTGTGTAGGATAAATGAATAATAAGACAATCGATGCCTCATCCGATCAATTAGTTGCTCAATAAAGTTATTGTTCCGCCTACTTATACGGCAACTCTGTTTATTGAGATGCTTGAGTCACGCGTGAATTTATTTATCGAAACTACTGGCACTCCGAATTGCCGATATCTTATATACTTACATTCCACTTACTAGCCGCGGCGAGAAAAGAGCAGCGCGCCATTGTAGTGAATTTATCGCCGCTAACCCTTCAAAACTTTCGCCATCATCGTGGCACGATTGACCTCTCGAGCTCTATTGCTATTGCGCTGCTACATACGAATTAGCATCGCCGAGCGTCGCGCGCTAATGTGCGCTCGCGAGTGTGGGATGTTTTATGGTACTTGGGTATGAGGAATGGTAAGTGCGTCGAAGCCATTGTATGCGTATGTGTCTGTGTTTTTTTTTCTTTTCGATATATAAATAACTCATTCTTTATTTGTTAGTGTACAAAAGTTACATTTGTAGGAGTAATGACATTCAGCTCTCGAGCGTGCGACATTAATTCAATGAGAATTCTGAACGAATTGGTATATATGTATTGTCGCGGCATATATCTTTCGAAGTACAATATATATAGTTTCGCTATACGTTAAGTTTTGCTCGTATACATAATTTATCTACAATTTCTTATTTACAATAAATTTAAAATTACATGACCGCGTTATGGTTAAATGGCTTATATATGTGATATGTAAGGTGAGTTAGTCTTTCGAACTATCCTTCACGTACGGTGCAATCGCGCAACAAAACCATGGATTATCGTTGGATTCGTTGACAATGCGGTCTTCAATAATTGGAGCTACAGACACCGTCGTTCGAAAATATCCTAAACAATGTCGCGCTAATTTTACCCTTGACAACCAGAGAAATTCGACACATTTATATATCAATACGTAATTATTTCTTTTTGCTGTCTAATAGAGAAGAAAGTTTAATTATGAAATTAAAATGTACCTAATTCTTCTCTCGTAAAATAAGCATTAGGCATGGCATTAAAGTCACATTGTTTGAATTGCTAATATAGCGCAGGGAGATATATCGGCGGATAAAAAGACGCAAAAATGTTTAATAATAACGAGAGACGAAATTTAGGTCGAGAATTAGCGTTACACACGAGAGCGCGTGCAGTTTTTCAAAAGCACATAACCATGTAATTTACAGATAATTTCCGATAATTAAGCCTCGACATAAAGTCGGCCTATTCACCGCGCTAATTTTTTGTTGCGGGCACGCGTTCCCGTTTCAACTATGCGCTCTTTAAATTTTATGGGCAATTTTTGCTTTCCCAAAGACCGAGCTACGACGTACTTGTTACGGTATATTTCGTATGGATTGGAACAGGCGATTTATCTGTCTGCGAATGACTTGCAAAGAACAGTAATAATATTCTCCAAGTTTTTTTTCTTCCCTCTTTTAGAATTAATAATTTAACGATAATAGACTTCTTTTAAATATTGACATCTTTTGTATTTAAAGTGCGCAGAGTTTTTGCTTAAGAGCTCGTAAATTTCTTCTCTAATAAATCGCTATATAAACCGATATATGGATATAGGCACGTATTTCAGTTCTAATCTTATTTTTTTATAAACAGGAAGTTTTATTGATTTTTTTCCGTATATCCGACATAGGTCAAATCAAATTATACAATTACAATTAAAATTATACAATACTTTAGATAAATTTGTTCCCCCTAAAGGAAGCAAAACTTTTTATCGTCTCAATTGCTTTTGACAGCATACGAAAAAATTCGTAAAATCGTTAAAAATATAATATTACGCTAGCAGCGAATCTCGAATAAAGTCATAAAATTTCGCGAAACGAGCTTGTCAACCACGAGAGAGAGGGAGCAACAAAAACCTTTTTCGCGCGTCGAGCCAATCACCGCGAATAATCAATGAGTCGCTTTGCCGCGCTACTGCATACACGTACGCGTATACAGCCACGCCCACGCGAAATTCGCGAAAAGCCCGGCAATTAACTCTCTCTCTCTCTCTCTCTCTCTCTCTCTCTCTCTCTCTCTCTCTCTCTCTCTCTCTCGCGGGCGACATTAGCCATCGGCCTCGATGGTAATTGCAGATCACGCGCGCCTGCTCCCGCGTCTTAATGGAACGTTGCGCAAGCGTTCGCTCGATATGTATATATATATTTCGGCGATAAAATCGGCGCCCGCTCGCGCCGACAATGCGAAATTAGGTATACCACTTGAGAGAGAGAGAGAGAGAGAGAGAGAGAGAGAGAGAGTTTTCCCTGCCGCCCCGTGAGTTGTGTAATACCGGCGGGGGAGAGAAAAACTCGCGGCTTTTGTGGCGCCGTCGCTCCAAGTCTTGCGCAATTTCTATATACATCGCGCGCGACTGTATAGAGGTGTAGTGGTCCGTAGTTAGCTATGCCGAATCGTTTCCGAGGATAACTGTGGATTGTGTTTTAAATATTATTATATAGTTCGAGTTTGTAATAAAGCAAAAAAAAACTTTAACTTCTATACTGACCGAAATTACGCATAAGCATACTCGAAATCTTAAAAAGATCTATCTCCGAAAGGAGAATAGATATTTTTCGAACCGCAAACAGCCTTCATCTTCATATAACTGTACAGGTACATTTCGCAAACATACTCTGCTGCTTACTACTTTCATGCATCGTATTTCCAGACTCAAAATTTCGCCTGCAATCGAACATTCAATTATCCACTCTCCTTTGAAAGTCAAGCTCTCTTGCAAGCCTCGAGGCAGCTCGTGTTTAAAAGGTCCGTCGCGGCGATTAATTGGCCGCGCCTGCGCGCCACAGAACCCAATTAACTCCTAGCGCTTGCGCGCACAACCGTATACCTATAAGTGTAACGGCTACTGGATTCCTTACGGCAGAGGAGCTCTGGAAGTTTCGAAAGCATATACCGCGTGACTTGCTCCCCCTTTTTTTGTCAGCAGTCCCGCGAGCTATATACTCGAGGACTACTAAACGTCGAATCGATTTTGAATTTCGATTCTCATTCGCACTGTAATCGCAGAGGAGTGTCCCGTGAAGTATGTATGCATAGCTCCAAGGCCTTCGGAAAAAGAGCTGTATATAAGCAAGGTCGCTGCAGTGACGGAAGGAAACGGGATGACTACGCGCACTTGACCCATCTGCCTTTCTCCTTCTCCCTTCACCTATCGAGAGGCGTATTCCACGAGGGCAAACTCTTCGCCGGGATTTACGTTGGCGCTTTGTCGCCGCGGCGCACTGGGCTTTCCGATTTGCGCTGCGTCGAGGGAATTGTCGATATACTTTCAGTCTTTGAACATCGAGAGACGGGAAAGCTCCTTGCGCGCTTCGTATAACGCTTGA
Organism: Torymus flavipes; assembly: GCA_030522905.1. Lineage (NCBI taxonomy): Eukaryota > Metazoa > Arthropoda > Insecta > Hymenoptera > Torymidae > Torymus > Torymus flavipes. The sequence goes on along the minus strand of JAPYZO010004817.1, from coordinate 22,375 downwards.
AATGCAAAACTATATTTGCTCTACTATGCACGTATTACCAGCAATATATACGCAAGTGTATACGCCCATTACTCATCGAAATACATAAGAGTCGGGACGTTGTCGCGTTGACACGCTGAACGGAACGCGGAAGTGCCGTAGCGCCTTGTTTATTTATCGCTATTAGACGGGATTTAGCCTCGCAATGTAGCAGCAGCAGCTCTTCTCTAGTTATATTGCGAGCGTGCACGTATATACGTACGTCTGCGGTGTGCGTAGGCGCAGCAAACTAGTTTCGACGCACGAGCGAATGACTCTCCGCGTTCGTATATATACGCGCGCGACAAAAGTATCGAGAGGAATTCGCAACAGGTTCCAGGATTTTGCACTCGCGCGCGCGTGTTGTGATGCAAACGAGAGTTCAATGGCAGTGTATGGTTTCAATATACGAATATATATATAGTTAAGATAAAATTTATTGTCTTCGAGTTAAAAAATCTCGTACATGTATAAAGGTTTTTTTTTCATAGAACAAGAATACAACACTTGTCACATTGTAACATTTTTCATATTCGTCACTGATAAAATTTACAATTATAATATTTACAATATATATGTCAATATATGTTAAAATCATCATCGGTTAAGAAAATCCTTGTCCGTCAAAATTCATCTTATATAAAATATCTTATAAAAAAATATTTCGTGTCTTATATATAAACAATAGAGCTATATTATCAAATATTCGCTACTTGGCTTATATATAAATATATTTAATTATAACTTAAAATCATGATCGAAATAGCATTTTTATGCACCACCGCCTGCTCATAATCATCTGAAATAAAGAGAAAAGACGTTTAAATGAAAATGACATATATCTATCGCGGCTATGTAAAACTGGAATTAAACGCTCATAATATAGTCTTGCCTGTCGTGGAGTCCAGTCCGAAGACGAGGGGCTGTTCGTAGAAGGCTCCGATGAACTCGACCTCGGGAAAGGTCTTCTCCAGCGGTTTCATCACATCCTCAACTTTGTTCATATCGTCTAACGGAGCGTACACGAGACCAAAGCTGTCGTGTTTTCTCAGCCGATTCAACTCGATCCTACTCCGAAAAGAAACTAACTCGAGTCTGAGCTGCTCAGCCGTAAGGTCAGAGCTGGCGACGAAGCTGTAAGAGTCGCAACCCGCGAGCGCCACGACAACGGCACCTTCTCGGCCCGTGTACGCCGGGTAGTCGTTTACCCGATGATCGTGTAGCTTCATGAAGTTACCGTCCAAGCCGCCCCACAGCGTGAACGAGTTCGGTCTGAATCTGCGCAGTGAAAGAAAGAGGCTATATTGTTATCAAAGTAGCCAAGAACATAACTCACCTCTCTTTAATTCTCTGCACGATAATATGGCCAGTATCGTAATATATGCTGCCCAGGACGAGCAGCGCCGTTTTTCCCGGCCGCGCGGCGTCATTTAGTTTCGCGACGTCCATCGTCATGCGCAAGGATTCCCGGGCTGATACTGACAGGTCGGAGACGCAGTGGACAACCCTCATACGTACGCCTCTCGATAGCGGCAGCGACAGGTTCATCAGGCCGTCCTGGTCCTCGACGTGTCGGCTGTTGTGGGCCACGCGGTCGGCGGCACTGAGCAGCCAATATCGTGGTAGCTGGTCCTTGTAGGCCATCAGGTCTGCGCAGACGATTAGGACGTAATGGATATATATATAGGTGAGAAAAGCCTGTTGAATTGACTTACAGTCGTGGCCGCGATCCAGCTTCATTTCGAATTCGCCGAACGATATCATCACGTGGGGCTTTGTCCTGATAACATTGCCAATGTAACCTCTCTTAACTTCTGCCTTGTCCAGGTCGCACATGTAGCATTTCAAAGATACTACTTCTGGCCCTCTCAATGCAAATTCATGTCTCACAGCCGCGTGCCACGACCTGAACAGAATCGATACGCTAAAGCTAGTTCATGCATATATTTTGATATCATATACTTGAAGAAGGTTTTACCTGCAGACTTGAGAAACGCGGCAAAGATCCGCAGCTCCCAAGTGTCTTAGAATGAATTTCATCACGTCGTGGAAAACATATTCCGCGTTCATTTTCCTCTTCCCGAAGCATTGTTCGAGATTCTCAGTCGATGGATTGTCAGTGCTGGAGACGTTCATTTTAGGCCTAGAAAAACACACGCGCGAGATTTGGTTATTTGAAGTTATCGTAAAGTCGGAAGAATTTAGGGCAGCGAAGAAGAAAAGTTGCCACGTGCGATTTGCGAAGTGAGCAGGACTGGCTATAAGTGCCGATTGTAATTCGCGCCGAAAGGTCGTAAAGCAAAACATGTGAAGCATAGAAGCTTATATCACCGTATACTTTGAATAAATAAAGGAGTTGACTGAACATGGCTGTTATTCACCTAACATTCGTATACGTTTCCCAAACAAACGTAACTGCTTTAATCTCTTCTATACATCGGTCTCAAAATTTACACTACAGCCTTTTATTATATATAAATACTCGTAAAGAAAATTGCCAGTTTTGCAACTCGCGCCGCGACGGCGTCTCGCCATTTGGAGTAGAAAATCATTGTTGACCGTAGGCGAGCGCGTGAGAACCGCGCGCGATTTCAATGCTCGATCGCTCGCGCTGCTCACTCGGACGAGGAAAAGAATGCGAAAAGGCGGAGTATAGACGGGAGCGACACTCGCAAGAGAAAGAGACGTAATTACACGCGACTCCAGACACGCTAATTTTTCGTTCCGTTCTTGCGTGGGACCGTTAACGAGTGCCTTTACCGACGATATTATACATATATACGTTCTTTCGGAACACACACAACACACACGTTCACCAGGCGATTCTTTTTTTTGGTAAAGCGGACGGTGGGTATATACGAGAGCAAACGCGCAGAGGGTATATCCAGGATTTTAAATTATATATTGAGAAACACACGCGCGAGCGACTTCGCTTCGAAATCAAGGCAAATATGAGAGAGCTGCGAGAGCGCGCGTCGTGTCTCTCCGCTGTTATCCCCCCGGGGGACTTAAATATTGATTTTCCTCAAATGATACGAGAGGAAGCACTCAGGGCCGCGTACATAAAAATTTTCGAGTATATTTGAATTAAACAAGGACGCGATGCTGCTGATGTCGCGCGCGGGGAAAAAATTGCTATACACGTGAATGATTAAACAGAATTTGCCCTTCATGCGTATCTCTGTGAAGCTTTTGTAGCATCAGTACTATGCTGAAATTTTATGTTTTAACTTTATTTCCAAGTCAATTTGGTTTACCTACTTTTTAAAAGCGTATAACACGCACAAAGAAAATGTTTCTCTTACGCTCTCTCGACGTAAAGTTCGTTTATATAGTGCAGTGCAGCGCGCGTAAGGGACATGGAGAGTAGTAAACGCGGCTCTCTGCGAGAGAGGTGAAACAGCCTTTGTTTCTGCCTGGCTTGCTGCGCTTAACTTCGTTTTTTCCAAATAAACAATCCCTTACATGACATTACGTTTAATTAGAAAAAAAGTCGTTGCGTTTGCTCTTGCTTTTTTCCCTGCGTCAAATCTCTCTCTGTATGTGTTTAAGCATTAGTACTTAAGAATGAGCTCAACTATATTTTTTCAAGAAACCGGAGAAATGACAAATTTGTAGTTCAGAAGTAAAGGTATATAATAGTACTTACAAGTCTTGCTGTGCTGTATGAACAGCTGATAAAAAAAATCGTTTCCCCATCTTTTATTGTGACAATCAGATCCCTTTGTCATTCAGAGGTTAGTTAATTGAACAAAACAATAACTAAACATTTTCACAGACTTGGTGAATAAGAGATTTAATTTCCCCCCTGAACCCGTTGAATAAAGTATAACGAAGTAGTACGAGTTAAAAAGAAACGTAAATAAATTCCACAAGATTAAAGTTATGAATTCATATTCACTTTCAGCCGCGCGGCGAAATAAAAATGCAGCGAGTTTCATTTTCCCTTGCATGAAATTTCTCAGCGTATCTCTATAACTGTGCGAAGTACAGCGGTTTAACTTTTCTTGTACAAACAAAAAGAAAAATAAACTTCTGTTAGAACATATTTCAGTATTCGTAAAATTTATTATATTTAACCTTTATTCGCGTAAACCACTTAATTTTATTAATGATATTGTCTTTTTGTTTCAGGTACGTGCAACAGTCCCTTTTACATGCGAACTTGAACGATTTAAAAGTAGCCCGGTGAGTAGTTCACACTGTTCTATACATATACCAAGTGAGAAAGTGCCAAACGCGTTCCTTCTAAAATTATAAATACTCTTTTATCGACACTGTCAATAATACGCACACCACAAAGACTCCACAAGGAATAAATCATCGCTCTACTCGCCGCCGATCGTCCCAAAAAATGCATTCCTCCGCAGCTCCCTTTTCAATCGTCCCTCTAAGCGTGCGCGCGTTCGCAGAACCTTTGAAACGCGCGCACGTTCTCCCCTTCCGAGCGAAGGTATATAGGAAGCGCAAAAAATGCCCCAACAATCGCGAAATCCCGGGGCTCGGATAAATCATCGCTGCAGTCGCGCGACGCGAGATTGAGCTTCACGCGAGCGCTGCGCGCTTCCTCGTTATTAATCAAGATGCATCGCGGCGCGACCGTTATGGGGAGCTTTCGGCGGAGCCGCAGCGCCGATGTAAGTTATGGCATTCAATGCAAATCGAACGCGCATGCGCGCCAGCGCTCGTAAAGAGGTATATAACCCACAGACGCTGACGAGTATAGTGACCCTGCTGCGAAAATTCGGCCTGCGGAGGGAAATTATTGATAAAAAAAGGAGGGATATGTTTATGCATTTATAAATATTTCATGCGAATATATGAGTCGTATATAACGATGCCTGATGCACGCATATATGCAGAAGCGACGGAGAAAGTTTCGACGGCTTTTTTTGGCAATGGGTTCGACGTAACCGAATATTATTGCATGCATGCATGTATGTATACGTCGAAAAACAATATGGATAAACATACAAGAAATAAAATATAAATGGTTGCGCATAAGTATGCGGCTTTTGGAGAAACAGGTGTCTAGCGTATATAGGATCGATATAAAGCCGGGACACTCTTAAAACTGCCGACTTTCCTTTATGCAAATCTAAGCTTCTTGCGCTGCTTTACGGCTCATAAAGAAACACGAGCGCCAAAAATCCTGCGCGGATTGTTGCGCAATCTTTTTTTTTCTTCTTTTTGTCTCTCTCGTACAGGCGTTTTAGAGCTTTTCTCTCATTATAAATTTACTACTCGCGAGACGTTTTTTATGGCTTAACATATTATTTTTGACGTTGTCACTGAAAAATCATATATGTTTCATAACGTTCAAGATATTATTTTATACCGTATGTATAATATTTTTAAATATATTAGATGGGCAATAAATGGCGAGACTTGGTATATCTCGATAAAATGATTGTTGAATAATAATTTTACAACATCGTCAGATTTTTTCGTAAGGTTTACAGCGTAGTATATTTTGTTGAAAACTTGACGAAAATATTAAGAAATTTTTCCATGAAGCGTATAATAATTCTACCCACGCCGGGGCGGCTCGCAGCTCGTTAGTCCTCCGCAGTTTTCCAAAGGCGCGCGTGCCTGAAAAAAGGGTCTCTCCCTTTATTCCCGATGTTCGATGGGTTCGAGATAAGAACGCATGCGCGCGCTCGCCGGGAGATGCAAAAGAGCCGGCGCGCGCGGTGCGGTTTTCCCAAGGCCAGCGCGTATTTGCATTGCATTTTCGAGCGTTGATCCCTTTGTTCGCGGCGGCGGCTGCGGTAGCCTCGTCGTCTTTCTTTTGCGCTAAAAGCGTGAGAAGTCGGGCTCGCAGATTGCCAAGAACGCGCGCGGCTTTGGCGCCAAATTCGAGCAGTTCGCACGCGCTCGCGCCTTCGATAATAAGTAATGGGTTTGATTATGGGCAACGATTGGATGTGTGAGGGATCGGCTGAAGTTCGGTCCAAATATGTTTTTGTAAGGGGTTTGGGGTTTGGTTTGTTAGTAGAGATATAGTACGTTTGAGTATAGTTATATTTCAGTGGATAAACTGTATAAGAAGGTTTTTAGATTATCATCTTATTATTATATTATTATTTTATTTTTCAATATATTTGGTGTAAAAGGAAGTATTTCAAAAGTGTCTAAAAATTTTTTTTACGTTTACGTCTGTGTTGATTCTTGAAATAAAAAATTGCGTCTGTGTTGATTCTTGAAATAAAAAATTGCTTAATAACTTAATCAATATTTATGATAATTTAATTGATGTTTAAAATTACTGAATTATTTAATCAATATCCTAAATAAGGAAGGTGAGTTTTAGTTTAAAATTTATGTACTAAAAGCGTGAGCGAAGTGGAAATAATGGACGAATATTGCAAAAAGTGCATTTCTATAAAAGTATATGTAATGTTTTATTACATAATTATCATATTTTTTATTGAATATAAAGTATAATATAAAGTAAGTTTCAACAATTCCTGGCAGTCCCCTAATAAATGTTCAGTAACACGATTTTAAACCGATTTAATAAATAAGCAGATAAAAATTTAAAAAAAAACTAACGGTTACAAAATATACAGATATTCATACCACTTACGAGTAATTTTTCACAGTTACGCTAATCGCCCAAATTGCCACTGCAAGCACTTTCTTTCCGTCCTATTGTCCAGGTCGACTTCGTTGCGTCAAAACGGAACAAAAATTATCAACACGAGGAAAAAACAACTTGTTAGCCGCGTGCAGACGCCGGACAGCTGTCGGCCATGTTTACCCAACCGGCTGACGCCACACCGCTTCTATACTCGTACGGAATACAGATGTATTGATGGCGAGCGAGAATCTCCGCGCATGCGCACCGAGCAGCTCCGAAACCAGTTTCGAATAGAGCGTATAGACATACACTGTGTTTTTTGAAGTGTGCCAAAGGGCGAATACAATGAGTTCGCATTTTTTTGGAGCAATGCTCTCATTCGCTCAGAAAACGTATTAAATGGTGATATGCGTGGATTAATTATTTAACATGATGAAGTGCACATTCGCTTTCATTGCATAATTAATTCCACAGGAATAGAATTAATACATTGTGTCATTTAAAATATAAAAAATTAAGCATGAATTTGGTCACTAGGTTAATTGCAATTACAATTAATGCTTTAGGATTTTCAGAGATTGGATTCGGTTAGTATATAAATAAATGGATAAAAGCATGATGCTTTATTTACGTTCATCACGTTTTAATACGTGAAAGCATATGGTTAACTAAAATTAAATATAGCGGACTTGGGATCGTACATTAGCCGCATAAAGCGTATATCAATCAAATCATATTCAGAGATCCAGGGCGCAGATTAAATCTCAAGATATAGATATCGTTGGGCCGAAGAACGATCAATCACATAAAGAAAATTACTACAATTTTGCATACTTTTCAAGAAAAAGACACAATTGTTTACTAGTCTTGATACTTCTTCGGTGTAATAGGAAGCAGCATGTAAAACGGCTTCTCTCCCGACAGAATGATAAGTTTTCTTTATTTTTTATTTTCCAGCAAATTCATTCAAATCAGTGCTAATAATGAAGATGTATTTCTAAGCAACTTGTTTGATCACATCCAGCAACTGAATCCCTATCAGGTCACGGTGTTTCGAAACACTTCAGTGATTAGCACCAACGAAGAGAATGAGATTCTTAAACGAACCATAAGCTCAACTCCAACAGCCGTTATCGACGTCAAAATGACGAACAACACAACCGGCGTGAATTTATTATCAACGATGAAGGCTTCTGTCTATCCACGGACATCGACTATTTACGTAGCCCTTTTGACACGAGTTAAATATATCGAGAACGTCCACCTGAGAGAGTTTGAAATTTTGTTGGAATTGTTAATCAACTTGTCGCCCCGAACGACGAGGCCAAAGTGTTTGCTCGTTTACACGCGACCCGATTCGATAGCCGACGAAAAGCTGATACAGGCTATTTTGGATTACGCCTGGTTTCAAAAGTTCCTGGATTTTTCCATTATCAAGAGACGGCTGCGCAGCTACGAAATAGCAATCATCGCTGATGTATACCATTACAATCCATTTGCAAATAGCCACACTCGCGAGCCATACACGTCCTCGACAAAGCTTTTCCCAGACAAATTAAAGGACATGCGAGGATACGAATTAAAAGTGCCTTTCTTTAACATGCCGCCGTACATGATAGCCCGTAAAGTCGCTGGCGGTCAGCTGACATACGAGGGCACAGGCCTGATGTTCATGGAGCACGTGGCGAAGATCCTCAACTTCAGCGTGCGCGTTGTGGACGAGGCGATCATCCCCAAAGACTCGTACAACTCGCACACGTTTGCGCTGTCGCGGCTAGAGATTATAAAGCATGTTGCCGACAGCTTACGGGACAATCAGTTCAACCTGCTCCCCGTGCCGCTCTACTCGAACGACTTCAAGCTAACCGGCGAGGGCATCGAGCGAGGCTTACCCTTCGCCACTGACCAGATGGGCTTCCTCATCCGCAACGTGGCTCTACTGGAAGCCGAGTACGGCATCGGCCCCATCACGTACTTCGCGGTCAGCTGCTGCACCGTCCTTGTCTTCATCGTCGTCGTCCGTTGCTTAAGATTTGGCGACAGGCACTTCGGCTACTTCGCCGTCGTGAGCTTGACTCTGGGACAGAACAGCAGGCAGCCGGAGAGGAGCAGCGAGAGGATCGTATTCTTCTGCATCGTCTTCCTGTCGCTGACCTACTTCTCCAACATCTTCGCCACGATTACTGAGACGCGCGTTAATGCTCATGAGCCTACGCTGTCCACGGCTGAGGACGTTGAGAAGTCAAAGCTTCAGCCTCACATTAACCAAAGGATTTATAGCGCCTACTTTGAAGATAGCAATGAAACCCTCAAGTTCAAGTTCGCCAGGGTCAAAGTCACCAATGATTGTGTGCAATCGCTCGTTGAAGGTAATGATTTCGCGTGCTTTACTACGAGCTCGGCGGCCTCGATATTCGTTAGGGAGACGATAAAGACGAATCGTTGTCCTCAGCTGGTCTTTTGCGAGTACGAGTTTTTCACCATAGGTGGTAATCTGTTTTACGAAAAGGCATCGCCGTATGTTGAGAGGTTCGACCGCGTCGTGATGCAGTTCATGGCTGCCGGTATAATAAGCAAATGGAAGGAATATCACGAGAGTAGAAAAATCACCTGCCCTGAAGATATTGCATCTCACGTTAATTCGTACAAACATCGTAACCTTATTAATAAACTTTTGATTATTTTGTCTGTTGGAGTGACAATTGCATTTGTTACCTTTGTCTTTGAAATCTTGTTTTACTCTTGCAAAAGTATGTGAATAATAGTACATTATGTAGCAAGGGAGAAAAGTCGCTCTTGATTCCCGCGGGTGGGTTCAGTAATCACCCGAGGTTACATATAGTACTTTATTCCCATCTTAACTGTGGCCACTTTTAATATTAAGTGTATTATTTATTGATATTTGGCTGTTTATATGAAATTTACTTATTCTTTGCAAAGCTGGAAATATTCCCTCTTTTGCGGAAAATATCGTCATATTTTCCGCAAACGTTAAATTTCTTGAAAGAGGGAAACAAATCTAACTTTTGTCCCGCTAATATTATATATATAATATTAATATTATATAATATTAATAAAGTATTATTCGAGCGAGCTTTCTGATGATAAATTTAGTCTTTTATTATGGCCCCCTGCCAATGTATGATTTCTATTATTTTTTTCTGAAGAAAAATTACAAAATAATTCTTGATAATGAATAATTGATTAGTAAAAGTTCTTATACTCGATAAATCAGTCAAAACCCAGTAATTATCGAGAGCTTATGACTGTTATACCTATATTTACCTATCTAAATGTGAAGTAAACTACAGGCCATCACACGCACGATAAAATTCATCAATCTCAAAGCTATTTAAAATTTCAATCACAAACTTTATACTTCAACAGTATATCTCCTCGATTCATTTTAGTAGTTAGTAGAAATCGCAGAAATGTAAATATAGATGTTTTGAATAGTTTTTGGAAATGTTTGTTATGTTTTACTTTGTGCTGTTAATACACGGCAAATGTATTTTATCATTCTCAGACAATAACTTTTGGACGAATAATTTAATAAATTATATTTTAAAGTTGAAACTTTATCAAATAACTTTATTTATAAATGGCTCAGATTTTAGTGTTTCCGAAGAGCATCGAATCATTCAACAAGTTGTGTCCATATTGCCTACTGTTATCGTCGATTTTTCAAATATTGAATCAACGAGTCATAGTGTAATTACTACTATGAAAGCATTGGGTTATCCTAGACCAACAACAATATACATTGTATCTTTTGTACAAACAAATTACAGTGAAGATATTCATTTCCAAGAAATTAAATCTCTATTAGATTTTTTAATTAATTTGTCGCCAAAAACAATGAGAGCAAAGTGTCTTTTTATTTATTCAAAAGTGAATTCGATATCTGAGAATCTACTACAGTCAATCTTACGATATGCCTGGACTAAGAAATTCTTGGATTTCTCAATCTTAACAGTGCAAATGGAGTGTAATCAACAATTTGGGGTGAATGTTCATTATTATAATCCTTTTTCTGATTCTTATAGTAATCTGACATATTCATTAGATGAACAAGTTTTCCCCGATAAACTTAGTGATATGAAAAGATATCCTATCAGAGTTCCTTTTTTGCATCATACAAATTTAATGTCAGTAAAGGTACACAATGAAAATGTTAGTTTTGATGGTTCCGGTGTAAGACTGTTACGGGCATTAGGACATATTTTGAACTACACTCTCGACATTTCCATTACAGAAAAAAATCTTAATGGGACTTCCATGTTAGATTACTTTACGAATAAAAGATTGTACAACTTGAATAAGAAGATGAAAGATATGGTTCAAAGATTAGGTAACAATGAATTTAACATGCTGGGCTTTCCAATGTACTCGACGAGCATTGAACCTAACGAGGAAGAGATCGAGAAGAGTATAACGTTTATTTACGAAAAGTTCGGCGTCATTGTGTCAACATCCGCGACAGCAGGAAGTGATACGTCACTGGTGGTATTGTTTGATCTATTAATCAATGTTTGTATCATAACTGTTTCTATTTATGTGGCTTACCGCTTTAAAATAATAAAGAAGGCTTCCGATTACTTCTTCGTGCTCAAGGTGTCATTAGGCCAGTGGACAACTGCACCTCGCGCCATTAACGAGAGAATCATATTTCTTTGCATTGTTTTTCTTTCCATGACTTACATCTCCAGCATCTTCGCCAAAATTACGGAGACTCATGTGCAGTCGGACGAACTCTCGCTCTCCACAGCCAAAGACGTTGTCAAGTCTAATCTCGCGCCGTACATCAACGGGGGATTCTTTACAATCTACTTCAAAGACAAGGACATAGAGAATACATTTTGGAAGCTAAAATCATCACTGCAAGTCGTCAATATGACCTCGACCTGTTTCAACTTACTCTTAACTAACCCTAAAATGCTCTGCTTTTCAGATTATAGAAAATTCAGGCCATTCTTTCAGAATTACGAGAAGCCAGATGGCTGCCCGCGCTTTCGGTTCAGTAATTTCGAATTTTTGGACGTGAGATATAACCTGTTTTTCGAAAAGGCCTCGCCCTTCGTTGAAAAGTTTAATATGGTTTTGCAGAGGCTCATGGACTCGGGAGTTTTCGAGCACTGGGAACGTAGACACAAATACAAGCGAGTTTGCCTGGAAGACCAACGGGAATATTTGAGTATCGAGAGTAAGAATCAGCGGAAAAAACGAATATTGAATATTTTAGTCTGCGGATACGCTTTGTCACTTGCTACCTTTCTTTGTGAATTAACAATAAAACTGTTAAAAAGAAAGAAAAGCTGCAGAAAACTGAATAAATTCATCCGATAAATATATTTTGCTGTATAATTTAAATTGTCTTTCCAGTTTCCTCACTCTCGTATCCTGGAATATTATCAATGTCAGGAAGAAATTAAATGTCAATAAAAAGCATCTTCCTACCATTAACCATCATAATCATCCCCGCGACGACAAACCGTCCGGCATCTTCGTATCCCAGGGCGACGGTATAGTCGCCCAACGCTCGAGCAAACACTCGTATTACACACTTACACATCCCAGCGGCGAAAAGACGCGCGCGCGCGCTCATCCTCGTTAACGTAATAGCGCGCGTAAAGAGACGTTACCCAATCGATGAAAATCGACGTCGAGACTGGGATTCCTGCGTCTCTCTCTCTCTATCGCTCTCCCTCTCCACGCGTCGGCTATTTTAGGTTTGTTTTTTCGTTTGTTTAAGAGCGAGCGAAACTCCGAACAGTTGGTTCGATAGAATGCAGGGATGTATCGATCAGAGTTTGTTTAAAAATAAAGCGTGGATGGATGGCTGATGAGTTTTGGCTTGAAAAATAAATGGTATATCGCGAGATATTCAGAACATTTAACACAATTGCGCAGAGTTTAACAGAATTCTGGCTTCGAAATGAATAATTCAGATGTATCAATTTAATATTATTATACGTTTTTTATATAATTACCTACTCACTTGACTTTAAAATAACCACGAGAGCCAACACTAAATATTTATTTTTCCATAAAAACAGCGAAAATTCGCATGAAACAGCAGTATTAAAAAAATCTCACTATTGCGAAAATCTTCTCTCTTTCAGACCGCAAATGTTGTGAACCCTCGCAAAATAAACCTACTTTCTGGTCCTTCATAATTCTCACTCTACATGCAACTTAGCAGCGTTTAAACCTGCTGAAAAAGACCCTCTCTTCTCTCTTTAAAAAAAATCCAAAACCACTGCCAGCAGCTCTCTCTCTCTCTCTCTCTTTCAACTTCTACTCCCCCGCGGCGCGTCTTTTGTGCGTATGTACACGCTCGTGCACTCGGCGTGGAAATTTTCCGCGGTCTTTATTCCGCGAGATCTCTCTCTCTCTCTCTTTTCTAACGAGAGTTTAGGCCGCGCGCGCTCGCACAAGCTTTTTAATTCGATTCGCGCGTGGGCGGCCGCACTAGTTCTGAAGACGCGCGGTGCGAATTTACTCACGCGGGGGGAGAGTTTTTTCTCCGCGTTTACGAAAGGAGAGGATGAAAGTTCGTTGGTGGAAAAACATGGAGTGTCGTCGTTTGTTGCTCGCGCGGCGAGTTTTTTTTTTAATTAAATGATAGCCGTTTCAGTGGAGTTTCTTTCTTTTCATTTATTTGTGGTGTGTATATAGTTGTTATCGAGAAATATGGATTCTGCTATAGACTTTAAATTACGTAAATAACTCGTACTTTTGCTGCAGGTAATAGATAAATGCGAAAAAATATAGGTCATCGCATTAAAACTTGATCCGTGCACGCGCGGAAACTTAAAAAAAGGTATAATATCTATAAACACAGACACACATACACACATAACCGGCGGCGGAAGGCATTCGGCGAACCGAGTGCTGCGTAAATTCGGCAATTTGTTGGTTGCTCCCTGAGAAACGTAATTCCCTCTCTCTTTCTACCATCTTCGTTCTCTACCTCGAAAAAATGAGCGCAATCACGGTTAATTCGCGGATTTGTCTCCCCGCGGTCGGTTATTAGGCTCGTTACCGTTGGCGGACCCAGAGTTTATTGAGCAATCAGGGCATTTCGATTGGACAGCTTAATTTAAAAGATCGAATCGTGCGCCGCATTGTCGTATAGAAGATATAATAATATAGATATCGTATAAAAATTTGTCATTGTAGGAACGATCGAAAAATATAATGGTATAGAATATGTTATTTTCTTATTAAGAAAAGCAATATCATTTTGTAGCTGCTATACTGTAATTTGTAATTGACAAGGAAAATTCCAATCAAAAATAAATCGACGGTAACAGCTACTGGAATGGTATACTATAAGTTGTATTGTATGTCTATAGTAAGGCAGATTATATAAATTTGTAAAATGACTGACAAACTACACAAAAAAAAAATACTATTCTCCATTATTCTATAATAAATAAATTACTACACGAAACCAAAACATGTGGCATTAGCAAACAGGTGTTCTAGCATATGCGCAAATAATCTAGAATACATCAAGCTCGTCGTCTCAAGCCCTTCTTCTAACCCCACTTGAAAATTCGAAAAAAAACATAAGCAAACCAGAACGTCATCAGCGCCTTAAAATCCCAGCGCGCAAAAGCAACAACTCTGTCCGCTCTCCTCGCAGCGCTACGCAAACACACTTGACTCTCGGTGACTCGTCACGCTCTCTCTCTCCCTTTCTCCACCCATCCTCCACGGAATATATACCTGTCCTTTTAAACGCGCGCATAAACTTTTTGCCGCGGCTGTCGACGACGACGACGACGACGTCGAAGGGCACGTCGAAGAGACCGGTCGGCCCACGCCTCATTAGCATCCGCGGGCCCGCGCGTCGGGCGGCAAAAAGCCGCGCTGTGTCGGAGAGGCGAAATCGTAAGGAGACTTTAAATTAAAGCCGGGGAGAAGGCGAGTGTGTGTGTGTATGTGTACATACGTGAAGGGGAATTGAAAGGAAACGAGGAGACGGGCTAATTGTTTTTTCGGGAGGTTGGTGCGGTCGGAAATGCTCCTTTTTTTCAAGCCTTTTTTTCTCGCTCTCGTGATTGTTGCTGTAAAAAACTTTGGCTTTGCGTTTTTGCGTTAAAGGAATACGGGATTTAATTATCGCGGGTATATAAAAAAGAAAAATTGGAGCGACTTTTTGGGATGAAGAAGATTAATTGTAATTTCTTAATAAGCGTAGTCTTACTTTTTTTTGCGCTTAAATCCATAAAGAAACTGTGACCAAATGTACCATTGAATTTCACCAACTAATTACCGTACGCCAAATACAGTATAGACGTCAGAGCCGCGCGCGTATTTTCCAAGAACTGAAGGCGAAATTCGAGGAATGCTGCCCGCGAGCGTGAGGTCTCTCGAACTATTTTAGCTATATATATCACTTATATCGAGGAGCACGCACACACATATAACAGGAACGCCTATATCACGCTAATACTCACCAGCAGCTTAACACACTTCATTTACGTGTATATATACGGCCAAATGTCACTCTCGAAACAACACGACTCCGCGAAGCATATATTATCAGCTATTTTTTTTCCCCATTCGGGAGCTGCTGCTGCTGCTGCTGCATTCATACGTGCGCAATTGAAGCGCAAAAAAAGAAGCTGAGAGAAAAAACTCACGTACGCGCGCTAATTACCGGCTATATACGCGCGCGCTTGTATGCGTCCGCCGGCGGAAGATTTAGCGCGCGTGGGCGTACGATATACGTCCCTCGCTTCTTCTCTCAGTTTTTGTCGTCCAGCGTGCGTGCGTGTACGGGGCTTTTTTGCCGGCGGTCGCCTGGTGGTCCCGTACTGTACACACGCCGACGCGCAAGCGCTCTTTTTGTCGCGTCGAACTTAAAATTATATGACCGCGTTATGGCTTATATATATATATGCGTATATAGAGTGAGTTAGTCTTTCGAATTATCCTTCACGGGCGGTGAAATCGCGCCACAAAACGACGCGCCGCTGTATATTCATTATATTATTAATACAATACAATATTTCATTATAAAATACCTGGGCATTTTTAGCGGGTCGTGTAGCGCCGAGTCAAGGATGCGTGCAGCGTGGTTCGTGGAAATTTAATAGACAGTGGCTTAAGCCCGCTGGAAAAAATATACGTTCAGCGTCGATCCTTTATTCATTAGATCCCTCCCTCCGGCATTAATAATTTTTATATACCGCGAATCGAATCGTTCGCGTCTCCGTTGCATAGCGTGCATATACCTACATATAATTTGGAAAAACAGTTGTAAGAGAACGAGGGAGGGAGATTTTTACATGTATCGCGTATACTGTGCGCTGCAAAGGAATGCGCGGATTCTCGGACGCGAAATGAAAGGCGCGCGTACGTATCTTACCTACGTACCTTTCTCCCGTCTTTCGCGGGTGTGCATTCCTCTCCCGCATGATAATATTTCTCGATAACGCCAGCTGCCTGCGTGCGTATATTTTCCGAAGCCTGATACTTTCGGAGGATGATGGCTCACGTTTTCTCCCAAAGTGTATAATATACAGTTGACATATATAGGCAATATAAAATTCTTGAAACTCTGTTTTTCATATTGTTTTCATATTATTTTCATTTTTTTCATATTGTTTTTCATATTGTTTGCATATGTATAATGTTTTGGGAGATGATCTTGAGTGAGTTATATTATACGCGTTGCGCCTATGGTGTGTATGTTCACAACGCTCAATTGTGGGCGAGTGCGGGGATGCATGTTTTTCAACAAGTTTGGCCTAGTAAGAACTCAACTCGTGTAAGAAGTAACATTAACAGTTTCACGTTCTGAACTGCAGTAAAACGATTGTAATATACGTTATTGTTTAGGATCAAGTAGAGAGTTGAGCGGAGTTTGGTTTACGATATTCTCGATTTTGACGCATAGTGTGACATTTTTTCATGTACACAGTAATAAAATCTATTTTTTTTTTCGTCAAATATAGTAATGCTATCAAACCAACGGCTTAAACGTAAAACACGATTATACAACTGAATAAAGAGGCGCGGTGAACAATTTGTAAAGTACATAAAAGTCATTTATTACACAATAAACACATCCCATCTCCATTGGAGCACATCTTTACACAAGTCGCATATCCGCTGGCCAACTTTAAACCCCAAAACCAGCGGAACCCGACCACCATTTTACCCCTCTCAGGCCCTTCTACCATCTCCCCCATTTCAAACATACGCACACGCACATACACACATTTCACGGCGCGCTCGACCTATACCTCTCCAATTTCGCGCGGCTTGCTCTAAAGCTCGTGGACACCGCAACATCGTCGAAAATCCCGAAAATTTCACGCGAGTTTAACGCGCATCTATTGTCGTATATATGCTCGCGCGCTCGGCCTCGCGTATGTATACCCGCTGAAGCTTATTACACGCACGTGCGGCAAATCGACGCGAGAGAGAGAGAGAGCTGCTGCAGAGCTCTTTGTATGCGGAAAATACTGGCACAAGGCTACTGTTTCGGACGACGCGCGCGAGGTGATGATGTCTGCGTGTGCGGGCGTGTGTGTTGGGAATTGCGCTTGTCGGGGGAGAATGGTTGTCGATGGGTGTGGAAATTTTGTTGGTTATATTGAGATTTTTAATGGATAGAAAGGCTTTTAATGGTGAAATCTTATAATTAGTGCAATGGAAAATAAAGTGTTTTATTATCTGTGAATTATTTTAATAATTAAAGTTAAAATGCATCCTCAGAGTGCATTATGAAGCTATACTAATTCTTGACACGAAATTTATCGTGAGAAAAGAGTTATGTAGAAGCGTGAAAACTCAAAATCACATACCGTACCTCGCCGTATTCGCTAAAACTTTCATAATTCTAAAAATTATTCCTTAATCGCGCACTTGTCCGCACCACAACCACAGACATTTACAAAATCATTCTTACGCTCGCGTTCTCCTCGCCAGCGAAAATCCACTTTTCGAATCCGGTATAATCTCTTCTCTCCCTCTCTGTTTCTGCTTCTTTCACTTTTGCTCCGCCCACTATATGTATAGGTGCACCCGTACGATAACCCAGTGACTCGGTAACCCGAGCGCACGGCTTTCAAGTTAGCGCAGGGCGCTTATCAGAAATAATCAAAAATGTAGTATTAATGGATAATTTACTGCTAATTATATATCTATAATTTATACGTGAAAATTATAAGCGCAGGCAAATATAAGTTCTTTTTTAAAAAGTCTTCAGCACTTTTTACTGTTTTACGAAAAGTGAGTGGCTTATACCTGTCATATATGTATAGAAAACTTTTATTCCACGAGTTTTTATATCTTATAAATTTCGGCCAAATTTTCATGTATTGAGCAACGTCAATTGATATTAAATGTCAATATTTTTTAAATTAATGACAATATTTTTTTTATTCTTGTCCCGCTCTTGAAAATTTCTCTCTTGTCTTGGTCTTTTCAGTCAATATGAAAAGTATTAATTTGTCTTGTTTTAAAATTCTTGATCATATACTGCTACTATATCAATAGATATAGCGCTGAAAATTGAGAACAAAATCATGGAATTCTGATCCCAAAGGGGTGAATGTTCTGAATTCGTCACAGTATTATTTCTCTATCGTTGCAGGCTGATTCGTATATAAGCAGATAAAAATAGGTTTTTCTTATATTTGCCGTTTTGACATAATAGGCGGTATCTGCTATAGATTGGTAGTCGCGGCCCCATTCGTAATCGGCGGTTTGCCTTAATCGCGCTCCTGCGCAAATGTGTGCTTTCCCAATCGGTTCGTTAAAGGGGACGCTCCGAGCGAAATTTTTTCGCTCCCGTGAACGGGCTGAAATGGGTAATTTCTATCCAGTGTGAAAGTGGATGTTAATATCGGGGATACTTTGTTCATAGCTGGCACGTGCTTGAGTTGTTAAACAAAGATTCGGGATTTTTACAGTGGCAATTTTCGCTGAATTTTTTATTATTCAGTTTTCAAGAATTTTAGACATTTCTCTCCTCGTGCAAAATCACGATAATAAGTATACATAAGATACAATCCAGAGCAATTTCAAACTCGTGTCAAGGATAGTTGTATCAAACAGACACTCTGCCTAGATTCTCTCAGCCGATCTCTATTCGTGCCTAAATAAAACGAAAATGTTCGTTTGCTCGAATACCTTCGTAGTAACGCACCTTTGAGCAATAAATTAGGGAAGTAACAAGGGCCAATCGAAAAGCCAATTTTCGAGTCTAAACTCCGCGCGCCCTTCCCAGCGGCGAGCATATATACATGCCGGGGCGCACACGGAATAACCTCGGCTATACATATATCCCCTTTCCTCCCCTTCCGAACAAGACCAAATTAGGTTAAGGATTACCGTGCATTAGCTGCTGGAATGCCGCGCGTGTACGCGTACTTAGTAGCGCTACAAAGTCCTCCCTCCCGCCACTTCCTCCGCAACACAGTATCGATACAACGACGTCCTCATTATACACGCAACATGTGCGTCGGAGTGGCTTTGGTTGGATAATCCGCGAAAGTTGCGGTTCCGGGAATTCTTTTTGACCGAGCGTTTCTGATAATTCTAATACCTATGTTAACATTTTATTATATAGGTATATAAAGCGTTGGAATCGATGTGTTTAAGTACGTATAGTGAAGAAATAATAGAGAGTATGATGTCTATATATGACCGCTGAAAGTTTTTACTAATATCGCACGCGGAACACGCGTAGATATTAGAGCGTGTACGGGTCTAGCGCCTACCGAAAGTATATGTAGACGCAATATCCGCAATTATATGATTGATACACAACGATGGTGTCTATCTATCGTTGTATTATGGAGAAACTATTATACACGCAATGATACTATATATATATAACTTTCGTGATTCTTTATCTCTTAATCGATTAATTTACGGCTTTGTTTCGCTAATAAGAGCCGCGCGATTAATTCGCATTTCTTTATCTGCGCGGCTCGGGGATTTTTATACAATTCACATGTATATTATGGACCAAAGAAGTATAAACTAAAGTTTATTAATTCAAACAGACGAAGACAACATATATATTAACTGAAATATATTAACTGAAACCCATATTTTTCTATTATATTCTGTCTCCTCACGCCGCGTCATATAAGAACAAGCCATTTTCTAATTAAAAAAACTGGCCACCAGTTTGTCTTTCTTTCAATACCTTTGAAATAGTTAAGAATAAGCTTGTGTAAAACTTCAAAAAAAGTCTTCCTATTTTCAATCTATTAAATGTAGGTTAAGGTAGATAGAAATAGATAAAAAGAAATGTCTAGTTTTCGACCCATCACCCACAGCTGCGAACGGGTTCTCCGCGCGGCTATATATTTTCCAAAAGCATCAAACTTGAAAAAACAAAACAACAAATCAGAAAGATAAGAAAATCAACACGCGTGTATCGCGTGCCGCGATCGCTCCCGATCGATGCCTATCATCCGCTTCCGCGTAACAATGGGGGCCCCGTTATACACGCTCGTATAAATCGAGTGCACCGTTATATATATATATGTATATGTGCCTCCCGCTCTTTTCCCCGTCCCTCTTGTATACTTGAGAGTGTATAATACGTGAAATATCACGAAAAACCCTGTACGTGTATTGTCCATTTTTCTAATAATACAAATACATATACCAATATCTATATTTCTATAGGTCGCTTCCGAGACTCTCGCACTGCACATCTCACATCTGAATCGTTATATAAAACGCTTGAAAAAGCATATCCATACCGCGCTGTTTTTCCCAGTGGACTCGCTCTATCCCCTGCCAATCCACTTATTCGCAAGATCGGTTTGAATTCCTCCATTGTGTGCGTGCGTGGAGGAGGGATCAGAAAAACCGCTGTGCGCGCGCCAGGACAATTTTCCGCTCGATCCGAGCGATCGCGAGCTATATTTAATGCGACTCATGCGCTATAGCACACATGCATAACGAGAGTAGATGGAGGCGCTGATTTATTTCCCTCGTGACTCTGCGCGACTTCTTCTTCTTCGGCTGCTGCTGTTTTGCATCACGAAAGTCGTGATGATAGTCGCGGTTTCCGTCGTGCAAGCGCGGGCTGAGCGCGATTGATCAAATATCGCGCGGAATTTCGTCCCGAAACTATAGGATTTATGGCACACCGAGGTATATATTAGGTTTGCGAATCTGTGGGGTTCGAGACAATTGAGGGGATCGAACGCTTATGTTAAATAAGAGAAAATATTATACGTTGAGCGTTCATTTTTTTAGCAATTATGCTTAGTAGCATTTATCTTTGCGAGGTTTTAATTTTCGTTTGAATTTTAGCCTAGTGCTCTTTCTCTCTCTCTTGTTTTACATGACAATGTCATCATACTCGAACAATGAAATCTTCACGGAGCCATCGGGCAAGTTTTAATCTGCAGTTCTAAAGGAGTCGATTTAAAGCCAGCAGCAGCTCGGGCCAACCTTAAAGTGAGGACGAACACTACTATACTTATACACTCGCGAAAGGGGCAGTTTTCAGAAAAGTCTCGCCAAACTTTCGCGTCCGCAAACTTTGCCCGTCCAGAACTAATCGACATGTCGCGGGAAAATGGATTCGATCGATTTTCCACTTGTCGGTGTATTATACATATATGTATTATACTTATACGTATAACGAACGCCCGAATTTTGCTCGCGCGACACGAAATGAACGATCCAATCTGCTCTCGCGTTCGCCGGCGCCTCGACTGCAGTAATTACTCACGCCGGCGGGGCTATGTACGATATATATTTTCGCGTCTCTCGCTCTCGAAAGAAAAGAGCCGCGCCGCGCGACTGTTCTCCCCTTGCTTTTTTTGTCGCGGCTGAAAGAAAAATCCTCGCGAACAATTATGCGTATACAACTCGCTCGGAATAATCGTCGTAAATCATCGCTCGCGAGCGCGCGTTCTGCATCGACAGCCGGAAGTGCAGCGCGACTTTGCAGCGCCGTGAGAACACTGCCGCCTATATATACCCATTCGCGAGGGTATATATGGGAGGAGGAGGAAAAAAGCTGTCCTCGAGGCCGCGCGACCGAGCGGAAAATTCGAGAGGGAGGAGGAGGAAGTGTCGAGTCGATGGGTATTGAATTTTTCTCGCTGGCATTTGTGGCTGATATCGAGACGAGGGATATACATATATTTTAAGGGGGATTTTTAGAGAGGTATTGTGCGAGGCGCGAACAAATCAAATGTCGTGTACAATACACCTCGTTATTTCTTTACGTATTTTTGGTACAAAGGCTGATCGTATGTATAGCTAAGCAATCTAAACTTAATCCCAACGAATTATATATTACATTTTTATTGTTTTATAAAGCGACGTAGCAACTTTTATCCTTTGTTTTATATTATTTACTAATATTTGTGTTATATTTTTTTTTATATAGACAATATTGCGGTAACGCATTTCATATACCGAAGATTGGTCAATAAAATTTAATAAACAAAAATAAATATTTATTCTATTGGATTCCGTTAAACCATTATTAATAAAGAGTAGAACAACTTTTTTTCAATCCCGAATATAATTTCGTAAAGAAAATCCTTCTAGCCACATATAAGTGCGAGCACGAATTCTTTCCGCGCATGAACTCACCGCAAAACCGTTAAAATCCCTCGTGTCCCCAACAACAATTCCCGCGATCCTCAGCCAACCGAGTTTTACAGGGAATCGCGACTAAACGGGGTAATTGCTCGGCGCGCGTTCGCGCAATTAGCACCAGCTCTCGCGCGCGACTCGTTAGGAGTACGTATACACACACACACA
>JAPYZO010004816.1:0-14486 GCA_030522905.1 Torymus flavipes | reverse complement strand
TGAAATCTTACTCTTGATTTCATACCATTGCCTCCATCCAATCGATCACAATCACCATTCACACACAACGGGAGTGCAATTTTATTTACATTCAACAGAGTCTTGTATAGTTCGGTGAATAATAATTTTGCTGTTTAAATGAAAATTTTTATATAAAACTGTTCGATACATATTCAATTTTTGCTAAGCGCCTTAATACATAAGAGCGCTAAGAATCTACCCGTATACTATTAAATTATGAATCTCGACATCGGCATCATTACTCGCCCCCTAGAGCCTCTAATCTCTCGCCATTTCACTTTCTTCCGCATAACGTCCAGCCTCCCATTTGAATGCCCGTCACGGATGGTCAATATACGTACGGAAAATTCTTCCTCCTCGTGTCGCGAACTTACCTATTACTTACCTTCGCCAGTGCTGATTAACCCAGTTTCCGGGCTGCGAAGGAGCTTTGATTTGAATAAATCATCGCGCGTGCGTCGTGAATATATGAATTCTTTTGTAAAAATGTTCGAGGATAGTTTTCGTTGTCTGTGACGCCCTTTATCATGGATTAATTAGCAAAAAATTAATTAGCAGGGCTGCAACTTTAGTAATCGAGGTGAATTTTTCATGAAACTCGAGGGCGGATGTAGTTACACTCGCGTGGGGATAAAATATGTGTATGTAGGCGAAGTTAACTACCTTATTCATAATCCGACGAAATTTTGCCGCTATTTTAATAAGGTAGTCTTAGCTTTCGAGATCAAGTTTAGAAAAATTTGTCAAGTTCTCGTGTTCAATGTCAGCCTTTAGTGACCTCTTGAAGACGTATTTAAGCTTTTTATTCTCTCTCGTGAAAAATCTGGTTCAAATGAATAATTTATTTATAAATACGTACGTTACCACGGCATTTCGGAATAAAATCTGGCTGAGCCACGCGCACGTAAAAGAATTTAAAATTTAATCGCTGTAAGCTGATCCTCGTAAATTCGATGTATGCTCATACAGATCCGCTGATGGATAAAGTTATTTGGCGGTTTAAATTCAATTAAAATATACCGTCGGTTTTTTAATTGATCAAAAAATTAGTTGTGATGGAAACCGTCCTGCAATTTGTACATCTCAATGAATACGGGAATTTATGATTAAAAACATTTTTATGATTTTACATTCCAACCAAAAGGTATGACCAAACATTAAAAACGTTATCCTTGAACAAAAAACAAAAGCTACCGGAGCAGTGGCCGAAATCTCTAAATATTAATTTCGAATACACACATCTCGTGAGCGGCCAATTCCCGAACGTTCCGCGAGCCACGGGATCTCGTCGCGTCATGTGTCTGCGATTCAGACAAATCGATTTATTACTTCGTTCCTCTCTCTCTCTCTCTCTCTCTCTCTTTTGTGAATTTTCCGTATGTGACGAGATGTTTGCGTTCTCGATGCCGGAATGCTTTCGGAGATGTACGGTTTTTTAATACGGATAAAGTGAAATAGTGATGGAAGGGGGACCTTGAAATACTGAAAACAATATTTACAGTTTTTTGACATCTGTGAATCGTTTTTTCAGAGTATAGAGTTTTCTTGACTGTCCTAGCTTAGATTGCAAAATTAATAGTTTCTTTGATGTTCTTGTTTATATTTCGATAAGCTACCTTCTGCAACTGTCATAAACATAAACTACAAAAATAAACTATATGGAAAATTCTAATATTGTTAAATAATTGTTATTATGACAGAATAAAGAAGCTTAAATTGCATTTATAATTATGACAAATTGGATCCTATTTATATGTATAATCAAGAAAAAGCAGATTGAAATGTTATTTCGAATCAGCGCGCAGTATTTTACGGTATCGGCACAAAAGGCACGTCGACGCAATCCGAGAGAGAGAGAAAAAAGTCCGGGGCGATAATTACGCGTCGCGTAATTATGCCGCAACGAGAGCGCGGCGCACGAGAAAGAGAACAAAACAATCTCGCGAGAGCTTCGCCTTTGTCGCGGCTTATTAATAGTCCTTTCGCCCCGCGCGCGATCGATTCGCCCCCACGAAAATCTCGACTTTCTTCTCCGCCCCGGGCGTTTATAAATATATATACCTATACGCGCAAATGCGCGGAAAATTTATGGGCTTTATTTTCGGGCGGGACAGTGTGTTCGTGTTTCTCTCTTTCTTTCTCCTTTTTTTTTTTAAATATAGCGGAATTCTAAAGCCGCGTGTGTCGGTGTATAATTAGAGCGGTGGAAAATTTTGTCGGCGTGAGGCTTTGATTCTATAGACGAGAGAACGTGGAATTCGAGTTTTGATTTTATATCTCGGAGTCGTGCGTAGGTGATTTTTCAAGGGCGAGATGCTTTTGCGCAACTGCGGAGAGCAGCGAGTCGAAGTTAAAACTCGAGTGCGCGCGGAGTATAAGTTTTCCGTGCCGCGAGGGGAGAAAAAGTGCGGCGGTAGCAGCAGTTGGCAGATGAATAGGGACAAATTTTGATTACGGGTTTTAAATGCGGAATTTGCAGTATTTAGAGACGTAATTGAGTTGTCAGGGCTTTTGACATACGAATAATCCCTGACATTTATTATTATGCATGTGCACGCACACGAGAGCAACTTTTATAAATGAAGCGATATAAAATCACATTTCAATTTTTCTGGAAAAATTTCCCGGAGGAATCAAGCGCGGACACAATAAACATATAATAACGAAGGAAATTTAAAATTGAATTTGCAAATTCATTACCGTTAACGTCTACCCTATACCGTAACTTCGGATTAAATTGATTTAGTGTCTGCTGCTTCAGTTTACATTCGAACTTAAACATTTCTACGTTATCGAGTTATACGCGCAGTATTTAAGTTGAAATATACTTGGGGATTTGAGTTGGAATGGAAAATGTTGAACAATTTGTTATTTGACAATAAATATAAAAACTAATATTTGAGTTTTACATGAAATTCGATGTTTTCACCAATGTCATTGTTTTAATTACTTATTAGTTACATATACGCATCAGCACTTGAAAGTTCAAATATAATTTTAGTTTTTACGTAAAAAATACGTTTATAGCATTTAATACAGTGCTATATAATAAACCGATATATTAAACTTTTATTTATATCATATATTTATTTACTTTAATTACACTTCCTAACTAATTTATATATACCCTACCCTTATCTATAGTATAGAACCAAACTCGATGGCAAACTTTTCGAAAAAAGTGTATCAGCAGCACCATCGCTCGGATAAGACTCTGAAATTCAATAAAGCCAACACAGAGATAGATATATACCCGCTGTCTTGGTCAAGAGAGCATTTTTTTCTGCTGCTGCAGAGACAGACAGAGCGCGGCAATTCGGATATAATACAGATTAACGAAGCGACGCGCGCTTCAGCCCTTAATTCCTCTCGTTTGTTCGGCCGCTTTATCTCAGCCTCCTCAGGAAACTCTCTCTCTCTCTCTCGGACGTGTATAAGCTTCGGCTTACCTGTACGCGAGCGCTCGAGTTTCCGGCTCTCTTCCATACTTCTCCTATTACTCTTTCATTACTCGTCGTTGTTTTAGCTTTAGCTCTCGAGCCCGCCTTTCGGATGTTCTTCTTTTTTGCTCTGGGCTCGCTGCTCGGCTCGTGCAATTTTCATGCAGGATGATGCGCTAGCGTATTTTCCGCTTGCGGGTGAGAGAGAAAGAGGGTTGTTATAAATGCGCAGTAGGATTTTTGTTTCGAGAGTCTTTTTGGGGGCTGGAATTATGACGTGGATTGTGCTTGTCGTAGAATAAAATCAGGAAAATATATGTTGGTTTGACTACTTCCTTGATTACTGGCAATGTAAGTGGATATTCGTGTTGATATAATGTAAGTGCAAGTGAGAGGTATGGTGGTCGTGTTTTTGCTTTTTTTTTCATGTGACATAGTTTTTTTAAGATGGAAAACTTATTATATTTGTTTTGTGTTTAAAAAAATTTTTAATAATAGAGACTGTATATTATCTGTAAATATTATTTTTTTTAATAGAAATGTATGATACTCATAATGTATTATTTCACTGGAATTACGTAAGCTATTGTAGGATATTTTAGACTTTTATTATTTACAATTGTTTCCAAGTTTTTATTAATTATCGCCATCACTTGACATTCGCAATACGTTTTAATATTATAACTAATTTTATATATTTCAATATAAAATGGAAATAGCTTGTAAAAGTTTCCCACATTTCTCACACAATTTCCAACTGTTATTACCTCACTCATTTTAATAACAAGCTTATTCACATTGTTACATCATTACATTACGTATATACGAACCAAACAAACCCTTCGTTCAGATCGCCATCACGTAATCGCGGCAATATTTTTAGCCCGAGGAAATTTATAGGCTGCGATGCGGTGGCGGCGCACCCCCATGTCAAATTTCCCCGCACTGGAAGCGCGCGGGGGAGGGAAGTTTTCCATGGCCGGTCGAGTACTAATTCACGGCGTATCGATTGCCCGCGGAAATAATAGACCGATGCACGGAAAGTCGCGTGCTGAGGTATGGAACCGTCGTTGGGCGGTGCATCGAGGTGTGGATAATCGTAAAAACGTTGCTTCGGCGTTTGATTGAAAACGAGATTTTGGTATAGAGAGAGTGTTATTATGTAGTTCTTTACTGTTATGGTTATCTAGTTTCTCTTTTTTGTATTTGCGAAATTTAAAAATATACTGGTAAGCAAACTTTTTTAACAAAACATTTTTTATTCGTGTAGTGTTTTTCAAAAAAGTCGACTCTTGTCGATATTTCAATCAGCATGAGATTCTAAAAAATATCTTGATGACAGAAAGTGTATATTTATTGTATTTCTTATTTCAAGATATATATTTTATTTGTGTAAGCTGTTTCAGATAGTACTGACTATCTCCGCAAGGAAACATTTATAAAGTGTTTAGTTTTAAACCAAATGTTACATAAAATTCCTTTTAGAATATCTATTTAGAAAGGAAAAGATTAGTGAAATAATGACATTCTGTGTAAATTAAAATTCTTAAATCTTTTGTGAAAAACATTTCGAATGCAGAAACACTTTCCACGGGCTATAAATACAAACGGACAAAAACATTCTGCCCAGCCCGAGGGACGTCGTCCAGTTTTTCAAATCCAAAAAGAGAAATTCAGGCGCACGCAAATATCCGGAGGGGCGACGTGTACATAAAACTTTATATATCTGGCGCGAGCCCCTCTACGGTCGAAAAATTCTCCTGGGGAGGAGAGAAGATTCCGGATGAGAAAATTCGTTCCAGGGATTTTCGCGGGTTCGTGTCAACGTTCGCGTATGGATAATCCGTTTCTTGTTGACGTTCAACTTTCATGTTTCACGTTACGACCGGAATGAAATATACGTGCACAATGTAGTATGATAAAGTGTAATCGGGTATAAAAATTTTCGTTGTGTTCAATCATCATAGTTGCCGCATTCTTTTGAATAAATCGACTTTTTTCAGGGTAATAAGGAAATTCATTTATTCGACAATTACTTGCTAATGGGTTCTTCATGACATTCGTAACGTACAATTTAACACGAGTGCTCGCTCAAATTAGAAAATCGACTGTTAAACTTTGGTAAATATTTACTGGCACATTAAGTAACGATGCAAAGTGGTATATCCCGAGCTATTTGCGGATTAATGCTCGAGGCTGAATACTACTCGAGTGCCTTTTCCGAATACGGTCTTAAATTAAACTTCGACCTGATCGATTTTGTATTTATCGCTTACAGAAATTTGATTGCAAAACCATTATTCAGCTGATATAATGTTTCTTTTGATTTTAAAAAGTTGACATTTACTTTAGATTTATAATAATTTTTGTAAAAATAATCTCCTCTACTTTCTAAATATCGATCATTATTGGTTTCTTATGATTTATTTATAGATTGTTCTATTTACTAAATTTTTCCGTAATATTGAATATAAAAGAATAATATTTTGAAACATATATATATCCTGAGAAAAATGTTTTGTAAAATGACTGTACTGTCTGGTAAAGCTATTTCGTACAGATTGTAAAGAACCAAAAAAAATTACATTGCTTTATTGTAAATTTTACAATGCAGTATATACTAATTTTCCTATTTTTTTAGCAAAATATATTTTTTTAAACGAACAAATTTTAGCTTATTTGAATTATTTGTAAGTGTTTACAATTACCGATAGGTACCTTCGAATGACGTTATTAAATGAGCGCTCCGGTAATATATGATAACTACATTTCGTCGTAAATTCCTTTAATTAGGTCTATCAACGAATCGATGATTATGACGCGTTTTGGCTTCTAATTTGGAAAGTCAGCTGGATCAACTGCAGTAATAATATTCAATTCAACGCCTGTTAAAATATCAATATAACGTAATGCATATGATTTTAATCTAATTATGTAAATTTATGCACGCGAGGATTATTACTAAATTATCTACGCTTCTATAAATGTTGAAGTTTATTTTTCACTTTTTAGAAATCTATTGCATATATTCTCTGGTGTTTACAAACGATAATTAATTGCATCCTGTAATTGGATTGCATGCATTGCTTTAATAATAAATTCTACCTTTTCAAATATATCATATTTTGTCAAATATATATGATTCTTTATTTAAATACTTTAAAGCAATTAAAGTGACTTTTTTAGGAAGTAGAAACAATAATTTTTTTACATTCTAGTAGTTTGCTGATGGACAGAACATGTAATTACAAATAAAAAAAGTGCTATGAATTCATTGGCACGTGTCCCGTCAAACTTAATTTACTAATGTCTTAAATTATATTAAATTTGATGAATTTTAATATATGTGAATCATTCAAGCTTGTCTCTTACTCTAAGGAGTTTATTAAAATGTTCAATATAGGTCTGCTTAATAATCTTTAACTTATTTATAACTTCCCTGATGGAAATCGAATCCATTATTTGACTAACAAATCGCCAGTTCACATCACGTAGAAAAGTATAACAGTTTTATTTACAAGTTAATTAGCGCTTATGCCTGTTTGACAAAAGTTCCTAAACATGTCCAATATGAGTCTAATATGGAATAAACGTCAAATTTTTACTTAAAACACTAAAATTTTGTACAAAATATTTAAAATATTTAAAGATTGCAATCGATTATAAAACTATTAAACACCCGCACCTACTTCAATAGTACTATTGTATTTATATTTACCAAAATTTACATCAAAACCGCAGGTGCACTCAAATTCTTGACACGCATTCGCGGAAGCGTGTCTCTCACGCGCGATCGAAATGATTTCTCGATTTAATTGCGATATCGCGAGAGAGAGAGATGCACTCGCGGGAGTTGTCGCCGCGCCGTCCTCGTTACTAATTCAGCTGCAGAGGCGAGCGAGCTAGCGATCAAGGGTAAGGACAGCGACGATTCTATTTGCGGAGCGTCGGTTCGTTACCGGGGGCTGCTTTATGATTGATGGACTTTTGCTGGATGATTCGATGAGGTTGATTCGGGTGTCTGTTGGAAGTACCGCTGCAGTATCTTTGTCTTGTTTGATAATCGATGAAGTTGCTGGAAAGGGTTTATAATGTGTATAAAGGAGTGTTCGAGGATGAAAAATAATTTGTAAATGTTGTGTTTACGACGTAAACTGAAGTACGTCAGGTTCATTTGAAAAGAAAGTCATTTCAAAATAGAGAATGAAAAAGCAAAGATGAACGACAGCTTTTTATTATAATGTAAGTGTTGGTATCTCACGCTGTCTTGCTGTCTAGTATTTTGTGCAGATGAAAAGAAGGATGGATAAAAATCCCAACAACTTTTTACACGAGGACGTTTCAAACTTTTATTGATATAATTTTTTTTTGTTCAATAGAGTCCTGAAGAGGTAACGTCGACGTACAAAAATTTTCTGTTTTTTTTTTTTTCTCTATATCCATCTGTACACTACTATATCAGAGTCCAACATTTACCATTAAACGTACTATTGTTTCGGTAAAGTAGTTTAAAAATGTTAATTCAGAAGTCCTTTAAATTCTAAATTTGTTCGATTACACTAAAGTGCCTCCTTTTCCCTTATATACCTACCTCCTATCCTTGAATCGGAAACGCTCGTTCGCTACTCGTTTCGACAAGGTATATTACACGTACCTATATAGCTTCGACGAGCGCTTCTCATTAGGATAAGTAAGCCAGTTAGTTCCTAGAGCCGTGGTTGTAGTAGTAGTACCAATTACGAGCTAGCTTTTTAATAGTTCACCCTACCGCTCAAAGTTTCTAAGCTCAGTTACGAAAGTAGCTAAAACAATTATACCCACAATAATATTCCCCAACTTTGTTCT
Organism: Torymus flavipes; assembly: GCA_030522905.1. Taxonomy (NCBI): domain Eukaryota; kingdom Metazoa; phylum Arthropoda; class Insecta; order Hymenoptera; family Torymidae; genus Torymus; species Torymus flavipes. The sequence continues at coordinate 6,180 of JAPYZO010004816.1, read as the reverse complement.
ATCAAACCACACCGCATGCCGACGAATTGAAACCTACATTTCCATTTTTCAGAGAGCGGTGTGCGGTGATGGCAAAAAGAACGCGCGCACTTTTCTCGCACTTCAGCGAGCGCAAGGTGGCCATTTGTTATATACGCGCGCTTGGAAAGCTTCTTTCTTCTTCCATAAGGCTGATGAATTATGGATGCGTTCCGGGACGCGGGTGGCACGAGCAAGTTATTATACTGATGTAGGTCAACGGCTGCGATCATATGGTGCCGCCACGTGCGCCTGTGTGTCACGAGAGGAAAGAGAAAGAAAGACTCGTTTGACATTGGGATGTTGCGGTTCGGCCGATGGCTGTTTTTGACGAGCTGCGATTGTTTGTAATGCCGAGGGAGAAGGTTGCACGTGGTGCACTCGATTTATTCCACTCGAATGGCGTGATGGCGCAGGAAAGTGCTGGGGCGGGTGAGCTTTTTCTTTATTATTCGTTGGTTGATGAAGCGATTTTTTTTTCTTCATTTATTACACCAGAGATACCCTTAAATATACTGCATTGAAAAGTATAGTGTAACAAGTTTGCAAAATTACGACGTGAGTTCGAACGATGGTACGTCTTACCATGTTCGACTTTTTCTACTGAAATGCGTAATGACGCAAATTAAGCTTATTACAGCGCACCCGAAAATCTTTCTTTCGCCAAGAATAAAAGCCTCTGATTAACATTCTCCCTCAGCGCTTAAATTTTTCAGTATACAGAACGCTATATATATATACAGTCACAAAGAACCTATCTCGCATTCCTTTCTCCATCTCTCTCCCTCTGCCTTGTACCATCTCCCACTCTGCATCAGCAGTACAGCGGCAACTATTACCCACTTACTCTCCGACGTCGTGTACCTATCTCGTGACTCCTCCCCTCCTCTCCAGCTTTGGCACGCGCGCGCGCGCGGAGCCTTTGGCCTCTCTGCGCTCTACTACTACGCGCGGCTTAGAAAGGGCTCTCGCAGGGGAGAGGAGAGGGAGACCTTAGAGGTCGAGGAGGAGCGCAGGACCCGGGGAAATCAATACCGTCGAAACCTGCGCCTCTCGGCCCCTCCGCACCTGAGAGTGAGCTACTGCCGGGGGAGAGAGGAACGACCCGAATGACGGACGCTGCTGAAGGGGTAGTTTCCTTGGAGGTGGAAGGAGGGAGCTTTTTTAGGAGGAGATGGGCTGTTTTACCGGCCGGGGATTAATGATCGACCGAGGGTATAGGGGTTATCTCGTTGTTATAGGTTTAGAGTGTTTTCTTTTCGGATTGTATCTCGTGCGTTTTTAGAATACTGTGAAAATTAAACTTTTATTCGCAACTTTCGTGTAGGAGGGAGGGGGCAAAAGATTGATGCACTGCATTTCGCGATTCCTACATAGCCTATAGCTCTTATGTGCAATTTTTCACGCATTTTCGATTGTTCTAGAACCTGTTGCTCCGTAATATCGACACCAGCCGTTCGCTAATTATAACCACCCTCTTTAAAAAACAGAAACGAAGAAGAAGGGAGAAAAAGACCACAAAATCGCCATCCCTCCCGATAACCTTCCAGCCCGACTTTATTATAGAACACCTCATACTCGCTTCTATACTCTCATTTTTTTGTTCACCGATATCACACACAAGCTACTCGCTAGCGCGCGAGTGTCCGCGCCATTGGCAGCCGCGCGAGCTGCTCCCTTTCGCTCTGTCGCGCACAAAGCAAGCGAGCTAGCTAGCTAGCAGTATAGCGTCGTCATCGTCACCTCCAATTTTAGCACAAAGGGGTGCGCCGCCGATGCCAGCAGCAGCGGATGATGCTCCCTCGCGCGTGTAAGCAAACGCTGCCGGGACACGATAGCCTGTGAACGCGCTCACCTGCGTTTTAATATATCGGGAGAAAGAGAGAGAGAGAGAGAGGAGGGTGTTGGTGGGTTTGTTTTGCAATGCGCGGAGAGTGGATGTATCCTTGTAGGATAAGGAAAATAGATCGCGAGGTGTTGTAGGACCGGCAGGTAAACAAATGCAGTTGAGAGATGTCGAGATGTGTGTGTGTGTGTGTGTGTGTGTGTGTTTAATATATATAGGATGAATGATAATGTGGAAGGATAAATAAAATGGATGAGCGAGGATGCGGAGAGATAGATATGGTGTGTATCGTCCGTGGGTTTCAAAAGGCTGATATATGATCTTCATTTTTTTCTTTCCCCTCTCTGGATGCGGGTAAACCGAGGGTTATCGTAGACAGGCGCTGTAATTTTTTGAGCTAAGATTTGAAAGATATGTTGCGGACTGTATTGTGTAATATTTTTTAAACGTATATTTAAGAATGTATAAAACAATATACGAATATATTGTGGATCAGTTTTTCTATTACTATTTGATTCATAGAAATCAAATAATGGCGGTTATGTGCAAAGTTGTTTTATTACATAGTTATAGGAATTTTCTACGATTCTTAAAAAAAAATTTTAAAAAAGTATTCTGCTCATCCTAAAAAATAAAAAATAACAAACGTTAAATGAGACCAATGGATTGAAAAACATAATGAACATGGATTATTATAATATGTAAAATTATAACCTGTATCCATTTGAATTAAAAGATACACACGAACTGTCTCGAAAACTTCTATCATACAAACAACAACAACCCTCCCCATATAAATCACGTGTCACCTATTCCTCGAAATCGTCTATTTCCCCAGATTCCCTCTTCCTAGAAAACTACCGTGTCTACGTCACATTCTCCCAGCCGATTTTCAATCGACTCTTTACGCCCATAAGAATACACTTGGCCTGCTCGCACATTCGATTCTCCCCGGGACGTCGCCTCGCGCAAAAGAGATCAAGATGCACTCGAAACGCGACCTTTGACTCGTCGACTTCCTCTCCCTCTCTCTCGTTCGTACAATTGCGCGCGTATCACTTCTCGGTCCACTTACGATCGGACGGGTCGCTTTTCGGGACGATCGATATACGCTCGAGTCTTTGTGTGTAGCTATTGGATTTAGACGATGGGGTGTCTGATTCGCGCGAATAGCTCCTGTGAGTAAGCGAATTTTGCGATTTCGCGTGATGTTCGCCGCGGGGTTATGTATGAGTGCGTAATGTTAGGGTTATTGCCGTTTTCTAGCGTAGAAATTGTTAATTTTTAAGATTTTATTTATGACCTCCGTGATCAGAAGGAATTTTAATTGTATTAACGGCAATTTTAGGTGAAAATAGTTCTTAACAGTAAAGACGTCTTTGAAACAATGGGATTTCTTTAATGCTTAAACTGCAGTGCACTGTGTGTATTGCAGTAATTTTCATGAAAATGTGAATTTGACACGGTTAAACTCGAAAATAGTAATTTTTACTATAAAATCCTATGTATATTTAAAGAATATCTAATCCACAAGTCCAATTTTTCACTCAAGATATACTAAAAAATTTAGTACAAATGTAATTTTTTTTTTTTGCACATCACAAGTTTCTTTTCTCATTAACAAAATAACTCGTAATTTTTAACCTTCGATCTTTATCTCTAATTCTTGCTCTCCTTCTATCGACTATACATACACTATTGTTGAAGTTGAAACATCTTCCTCATATTATGTCATCACCGATACGTACCTTTCACGAAGCCAAAACCCCAATCACCTTAACCGGAATTTTCTACACCGCGACCCCAAACTCAACCGCAATTTGCATCACAACCTTCCGCCTCTCACAAAGACGACATTCGAATGCAGAAACACCTCGGATGAGGTAGAAATCACGTGAGGATATACATTCTGCAGTTGCACGAAAACAATTGCGCTCTCGAACCAGCGAGGTGGAACGTATTATACGTGCTGTTAACCTTCTTTCCCCGACACGTGTACATCCGCGCTGAATCGTCATTGTCGGAGGGAGTTGAAGGAACGTGTTTAATGAGGTTTATGAAATTTATAAGTACTAGCGTTAATATGGCGCGCTACGCGCGCCCTTTCTTCGCTGTCTCGCTTTCTTTCGAGTTTTTCGAGATCGATTCGAGATTTCGAGATACCTCGCAAAAATGCTCGAAAACCGAACGAATATCGATCGCTTAATTTATATTAAGGATAATTACATTAAAAACTATGTCTAGAAAAAGTGCTTTATTGAAAACCACAAAAGTATGTATGTCATACTAGTAATATGCATTCAGCACCTACGAGAAATATAATCACGTTTAAGAAACATTCTTAATCGAAGTTTTTAAGAAAGAAACTTATTCAACCAACCCTATAATCCGCAAATCCTAAACTGCGTACCTTACAAAAGAACCAACAACCGACCAAATTTTCCGTTAACCACACGTACGTTTACCTTCGCTCCCAAGCTATACGTACACGAGCAAACTCGAGAATCGCCTATCCTCAACAACAATCCCAAAGATGAAAGGGGACGGAGGAGACAGAGAGAACTGGCGGTTCCTCGATCAACGACTATTCGATTAGCCCCCACTCGACGTCGATCGATGCGTGTGGGTGAGCTCGCATTCGGACGGCTCGCTGATTAACCGGCCGCCGAGCTCGGATTTACGCGCGCACGTGCTGCACACCCCCCCCCCCTCTGATAGATACTCGAACACGTAGCTCGCTCGGATTAATATTTGATACCACAGGGATGTAAAAGTGTATAGACGATGCGCGGTTCCGTCTGAACTAATTGAATTTTATTGTTGCACGGGGTTTGTAATGGGTGTAGCGCGGATGATTTGATTTTCGCTTGACGGTAGAGTGTTGGTTATTTAGTTTGTAGTATAGTTGATGAATATGGGAGCATTGACATCTTGCCAATTAACTGTTGCACTTAGAAATTGAGAGATAATTGTTGAGTGGGTAATCTTACTCCCGAAATGTGAATAAGTGAAAAGTCGCTTACTGGTGGCGAATAAGTGACAAAATCTACTGTAACTTTAGCGAATATTCACTTATTGAAGCAATGAAATAAAATTTTTATTTTCTAATAAGTGAATATTCCTGAAAAATTGGTCGATTTTGTCACTTATTTGTACCAGTGAGCGACTTTTTATACTTATTCATCTTTCAGAGAGTCGATTAGGTATATTTTCATCAACTATTTCAACTGAAATGAGTTTTAGATACTGCATTAAAGTGGAATAACTTAATTCCTTTGTGTAATGTTAACAATAAAATTCATTTTCAATACATGTTTATGGTAGAAATAAAATCTGTAATAGAAATTTTCTTCTAGTATCAAGATTTTTTTATCAAAAGTACAAGATAAAGTAGCGAAACATTTCAAAATTTTACGTTCTCCCACTTAACCCGACATGTAACATAAGAGTGCACTTACAGGAACCTCAACCGTGTTAATATCGCAATCTACATCTTCCTCTCCCAACTTTTCCAGCGTTTACAAAAGCGTCACCACTTCTCACAGCACTCGAAAAATATATCAAAATATTTTTCAGAACGCTCTTCTCAAAAAGCTTCCCACGCTGCTTCTTTTTTTGCCACGCGCGCGCGCGTCATCGTCTCGGGGGCGAGAGGGAAACGACACAGAAGCAGTTACCACGCGTGCGAAAAAATGATCGAGCTACACGAGGTGAGCGCGCACGTGTGTGTGCGAGAACGAGGGAAAAGCTTTCGCTTACAGCACATAAATTACGCGGCCCGGGAGGCCGGAAGTCGGGAACAGTAGCTGGGTGTAGTGACGTCACCGAGCAAAGAAAGATATAGAGAGAAACGCACGTGTACGGCGGCCGATCGTTTTTGGTACACAAAGGGGGAGAGGCAGATAAGATTTTTCTTTTTGGGGGGAGCCCGCGTAAAAATTTTAAATATAGCCAATATATTGCTAGGACCATGGAAGAAATATGGCTCATAGATGAGTTATAGTAATATAGTATTGCTCATGTATAGGACAAATATCGCCACTGTGCTCGCGTACATATTTCACCAATACATTGCTTAAGATGTGGCCCATATATTGGACATAACGAAGCACTGGACCGACCCACCTACCTCAATGTGGCCCATGTATTGGATATAAACGAAGCACTGGTCCCACCCATCCATCCCAATGTCCCATACTTCTCTATATACCCACACTGTTCCTATTTACCCACGTGTTACGCCACCAGGCGTGCGCCACCTAGGGGTGGCTTCGGAACTACATTAATATATGGAAGTCTCCAAAAGTAACACTTTT